>JAHWXV010278252.1:0-18270 GCA_024586415.1 Phrixothrix hirtus | reverse complement strand
ATGAGATTAGGGGATGTGGAGTTAGTCTAAGTTGAACTTACTCAGAATAGCACTATCGCGCACTCTTGCGGTTCGACGCACTACTTCGCGAGTAACTTGCTTTGCGAGGGTTGACCTAGGGGAGGTCGGTGAGCGAGTCGGCGAGCGGTTGGAAGCAGCGTAGTCGGTGATTGCCTAAGGGAGGTGGTCGACTGTCGACTGCTGTGTACCGGTGACTGACTGTGAGGCGACGATGGCGACGACTGACTGTGGTGTACCGGCGACTGCCTGTGTTGCGGCTTGCTGCCCTTTTTATTTCGCTTCGATTGTGTAGTGAAATGGAAGGGATGTTTTTGGTTTAATGTATGTAGGTGATAAAGGGGACGGTAACACATATAAAATCAGTGTCCGATTTGGTTGTTGCGTCGTCTTGCAAGAGCTTCCAAGCCGTTCGTGGTGGAAAGCAATATGCCCTAGGTCCGAGTGAATGAAGGCATAGCCACTACCCTAGTCACTCATGCACTAACTCCTCGTCTATACGCGTCACAGGTGCACTAAACGTTGTATTCTGGGTGTAAATGATAGTCCTACACTGCTTGTGATGCAAACTTGTTTAGAGCTGCCCTAGCGTAATTATAGTAGAGACTACTGTTCTCAAGGGGCCACGCCAAACCCTTGGTAGTCAATTCCAACCTTAGTTCATCGCGAGCTAACTGCCTCAGATGCAATCGGCATTCATATAAGATATGATTGAGGTTGTCCTCATTGTCTCCACAAATACATATATTCGAGGTGTCCCTGACCTTGAACCTATTATAATAATGCATGAAAGGGCCATGCCCCGTGATCAAATGGACAGCCTGCGGATTTAACTCTATGTGTTTGAGCTGCATTCGATTAGCATAGGTGTAGGTGAGTCTTCCTGTTGTGCTATCAGACCACAGACCCTGCCACTGTGCAAGAGCGCAATCTCTCAATTGTGACTTGGTTGCCTTAGGGGAACCAGGAATATGTGTCATAACAATACCATCTCGTAATGACGCCGTCTGCGCGTGGTGGGAAGCTATTGGACCGTGAGGAACCTCGGTGAGGTTATTACAAAACAGTAAGCGGCAAGTAAAGTTCGTCGTGTTTATTACGTTGAGGATATTATAGATAGTGTTATAAAGGTATTGCTTAATAGTAAATTGGTAGAGCGCCTGCCAAATTTGAGAGTTCGTTAAAATGAGCCCTATGTCTATTGTTCCTATGATTGGTGGTCTGTTTTGAATGACGTGTAAGAGTTCGATAATAGATAGGCAGATGGAGTCGATAGTGGATAAATCTTTTGAAAAAAACTATTTATAATGGCTGTCGATGCTGCTTATCTTGTAATCGTGGGGGTGTGAATATGAGGTAGCACACCCGTTATAGTTATCAGAGGCGTGAAATGCGATGAAGAAATTATAATAAGGCGAATGTAAGTTGTGCCTATACTCGCGGTACTGGAATCTGCCTCTATCCCAGGGAGGCGGCATATGGAGAGTTTTCCAGTGGCCATTGTGGCCGTTGAGGGCGCAGACACGGTAGAGAGATCGTAGACTTGTTTGGTTACAAGATTAATCAGCATAATTCCAGGAAGGACTTGTAGGGCGTGGGTGGGAGTTGTGCGGAATGCGCGACATGGTGCTAGCAAGAATGGTCTTTGAATTGTGGCCAATTTGCGGGTAATGACCGCTCCGATCGCTCGCTCCCCCCAAACTGGGGAGCCACACGAGATAATAGGCACAATGACCGCCTTATAAATTTGTCTAATCACAGCCTGAGATAGACCCCAGCTATGACCAACCACCCTAACTGAGTTAATGGAAATCTTTTGCACCTTGTTTTTAAAAAAATCAATATGTGCCGCCCAGTTAAGAGTTTTATCCAGGATGACCCCAAGATAATTAATATTGTCTTGAAGAGTCACCCTGTGTGATCCGATAGAAATTCTGGGTGGGATATTGCTTTTGGTGTGCCTAGAACGTCCGGAGCATTAGTAGGTGAAAATAAGGAGTCCTGAGGTTTTAGAGACGGCATAGTCTAACTTATGATTGACAGCCCAGGTGGAGCATAGGTTCCAGATATCTCGCCAAGAAAATTCTATGCTTCGTATGGAAGCACCAGGTAAAAGAATTGCCTGGTCGTCCGCGAATGCCTGTACTACCGCAACGCCTCCAGTGCGAGCTGAAAGGTCGTCGGTAAATGCATTTAGGGATACCAACCAGCTATTGGCGACAACGACCCAATGGAGGGAGGCCACGCCTCGTTGAACGCGTTTCGTATATCTAACAGCCGAGTGTAGCTTATGGTATTTGTTGACTTGTACTGCCTCGCTCATTGATCTGATGGCGTCGCATGTTGATCTCCCTTCTCTAAAGCCATATTGTCCGCTGTGTAAGTGTTCGTTATGTTCCAAGTATTAAGTGAGTCGTTTAGTAATAAGTCTGTCAAGTAGTTTCCCCCAGCTGTTTATAATGCAGATGGGGCGCACCCCGCCATTTGCTTTGGGTATCCAGACGACTCTGGAAGGTTTGCAGGCCGCTGGAAAGAGCCCTAGCTGAAGGCAACAATTTAATACGTTTATGACTTGTTGTGTCTTAGAGTCAAAGTAAATGGAGATGATGGAGCGAGGGATGTTGTCTGGTGCAGGTGTCGTGTTTGTCATGTCAGACAGAATACCGCGAACTTCGGTGGGTTCTAGAGGGTGAAGTACATAATGGAAATCTGCCGTATAATGGTCGTAAAGGTCACTTGTTCGTTGGTGATGTTCGTTGTCGGTAGGAGGGTCATCGCCGGGAAAGTACGAACTTAATAGGTGGGAGTCAATTTCCTCCGGGTCGTCTGTAATAATACCAGAGTCCAAAGTGACAGATTTAGGTAGCGGTGTTATCTTGTGTCGGCTTTTGTTCCGAAGAATCTTAGAGGGCAGTTCGAAGGGGTCGGTGGAGCCTTGTATGGCACCGAACTCCCTGAAATGCCCTTCTTTAGCTGCCAGTAGCATATACTTGTAAGATCTCCGTTCTTGTCTTAGGGTTAAAGTAAGCTCGGTAAATCTATTGTTCAACAGCAGGAGCGTATCGCCGTTTTTGGGGTTAAGACTGTACAGCCGTCGGATGTCATGTAACTTTTGTCTAGTATTCCGTACGTTCCGTCTTTGTCTCCAGAAAGCATCGCTCCACCACGGTTTGCTATTGTGCTTGATGAGCAAGGATTTGGGTTTCAATAACAAGTTACAGGCTTCAATGCAACATTGAGAAATCTCAGATGTCAGGATTTCTATAGTTGGTTCGTCAGCATGTCTAACGCCGTCCTCGTCATAGGTCGATTGCGTCCAAAAGTTAGCAAAGAATGCGTTAAATCTGTCAACATCGATATTTCTTAGGTCGTAGGCAGTGGTATGAAGATTCTCAAGTGGTATGTCAGCGTATGGGAGGTTAAAAGCGATAAGTCTGTGGTTAGATGTCGTGTCTGTTGTAAGTATTTCCCAGTTAGTCACGTCTGTGCGCCGAGTTAAGTTCAGAACAACATTACTAAATCTGAGTCCCGATGCGAAGATGGGACCGAACATAGGGATGTTTGCAATACTTAAAAAGTTGCTAAGACGAAATTCGAGGGTTTCGTCCCCCCGCTGGTTAGTCAGACGATCTTCCCACATAGTAGCTCTGGCATTAAAGTCGCCACCTATTACCACCGGGTCGTGAGTATTATTTAAAAGGAATTCCAGGGTGCGCATCTGGTTTGCGATCAAAGACGAGGGTGGGCAATAGACGGATACTAAAATGCAATTAAATGGATTATGTAACTTGACCGCGGCTATAAAGTCTGTTTGTATGTGGGATAGTATGGTGGCATTATACTCACCCAGCAAAAGTATTCCGGCTTTGGAGGCGGGGCCATGATGAATGAAGACACGTCCCTCTGATACAATAGTAGGATGATGGTACTCTTGCACAAAGACAACGTTGGATCGTCTGATTATTGCATCATTAAGCAGAATTTCCCAGGTTAGATTGTAGGAAGCTCAGAAAAGTGGTGTAGTTTTACTCCCCATAGTTGGTTTTGTAAATCACCTGCCTCGAGCGCTTGATATTAATCGGGCATGAAGGATCAGTGGCCGGGTGATCACGTGTGGTGATATTTGCTCGCAGGCAGTTAACGCAGTTTACAAATGAGTTAGAGCAGTCGTATGGTCTTCGCCGCAACGAGAGCAAGAGGGTATTTTGGACGGGCATTTATTTGCAATGTGGCCGAACAGATTGCAATTAAAGCACCTGCCGACGCTAATGTGTTCCTCGACACGAATGCAAACGAAGTCGATAATGATACTTCCTTTATCTTAGAAGGCTTTGAATATTACCGGGTCCACTTCATAGATATAGTGCGCCCGCCGAGTCTTTATAGCTAATGATGCGGAACGGTTTGAAGTTCTTCAAAAAGGCGTCGACTGAGAATCCGGTTTTCGCGACTACATCTTCATTTTGTTCTACTAGGAGCTTTAGGAAAGAGTCCAAATCTTCAACGCCCTGCAGGCCTAGAAATATGACCTTGGGATTTATCTTCTGCGCGGGCCTGGCGTTAAAAGTTTGACTCTTCGCAATCGTTTCGCTAAGTAACCTTTGTTGATGCAGGTCCTGGCATTTTACCCTGATATCCCCTAACCTAGTATAAGAAATATTCTTAAATCCAGTTCTAACTTTAGCCGCTGTAAGTGTCCGCTTGAATTCGTTTAGCGAGCGACCTTTGAGGGTTTCATCCCTTGCTTTGACGATAGTAACTGTCGACTCAACTGTTTTGCGTAGGACGGGGGGTTCGGGGGTTTTATGAGCTGGATGAGTAGAGTTGCCAGGTAACAAAACGCCGCTAGTGGGTGCCGCTTGAGCATAGTCCCGAGAAGTGCCCTGATTAAAAGCTAAGGAATTATTGACATCGCGATTCATTGTAGCATTTATGTCGTGTGTCGTAGATTTATTTTTCTTGCGCTTGGAGGAGGTGAAAAACTCCCCTCCATCTGAGATATCTGACGATACGTCAAGGGCGTCTATGTTTGTCTGCCTCTTATCTCCTAGTTCTCCGCCGCCTGTTCAAAGAGCTTGGGGTGTCAATAGGGGTTAAGGAGGCTGGGATAGAAACAGCCTCTTCGTCGCCAGCATTGTTCATTTTATAAGGGGGCGGAGCTAAGGTTCCGTCTGTAAACGAAATTGGTTGGTGCATGATTGACCAATCCCGTGTTGCCACCTGTAGAGCACCTTCGAGGAGGCCCTCTGAGGAGCGATTCTATGCGGCACGTGGCAAGGTCAATAGAACATAACAACAAAATAACTATAAATCGGTGTTTCCGTCGCCGAAATTAGATTTTAGGATGTAAAACAAGAAAGTGTCTGCATACTGCAATTAGCTAATAATATTTAAAGCAGTGCTAACACAAAGGAAGAGGATACAGCTGAAGGCGTATTCGCCCGTGACACTTGATGAAACGATAACCACTGGTAATAAAAAACGCTAACGAGAGCTGCTAAAACCGTAACCGACCCACCCTAATACAAGTGGGGCCTAAGTTACGGAGACTGGAAAAACTATGCAAGAGCACTAAAAAAATCGACCAATCACGGTGACTGCTAGGTTTGATTTACGATAAGACGAAAACCAAGGTGGGTGAACTTGAGAGCAAACTGCGTTTTGAACTAAATGAGAATAATACACTAATCAACAGCAACTTTTCTAATGCGCGTATGGGTGTTGTCATGGAGATGACTAAAACGCACATAGCTTTGAAAACCGAAACTGCTCAACTTATGCGTGACGTGGGTAGTGAAATGCAAGGGTATGTAGATTTGAGAGCTAAATATTTCCATGACGTACTTCTACATTTCACAATACAAAAGAATAGTATAGTTTTAAAATAACTTCAGTTTGAATGAAATAATCCCATAATAATCAAATAACCAAATACAATTATCATTTCTACATGTATTCACAAGGCTCTAGCTATTAGCCTTGACTACATACGTACACACGCATCTGCCAAAAATGCACAACCGTCAGGTAGTCAAATTTTCTAAGACATAGAACAATTATAAAGCACTATGATGATCTTTGGAAGTCAAATTTAGACGAGTTTGAACCTTACACAAAGGCAAATGAGGGTCACAGGTACATTTTAGTGGTAATTAATTGTTCTTTGAAATTACTGTATGCAAGACCCTTAAAGTAAAAGGATGCGGAGGAAGTGACGGAAGCTATTAGATCTATTCTTCAAAACGCAGAGCCTCGAAAACCTACGAATTTACAAACGGAAGCCGGTAAAGAGCTTTACAATCGAAAATTTAAATCGTTAATGAAATCAGTTAAAATTAATCACTATTCAACGTATAGCATGGTTAAGGCGGCAATCGCCAAGTGCGTTATTGAAAAGCGGAACTTGTCCAAGAAGTTCAGCTTCCAAGGATTTTGGACTGGCTGAATATTCTAGATGAGGTCATTGCGGCTTACAATAACTGCAAACATGGAATGATCTAACTTAATCCTACGGATCTAACGTCCAGTACCAAACTGAACCACGTTTATAAAACTCAAAATTCAAATAAGATTATTTCTGCTGTCGCAGGTGTTCAAGTAGCTCTTTGCATACTTATGCAGAATGCTTCTTTGATATAATAAACCATAAAGATCAATAACAATACAAATAATTTGAAATAAAGCATTACGTTCATTTATTTACTAATAATAGAAATTTGCTTTAGAAACCATCACGAGTAGCATTTCCATTGATCGTTTGCGATAAATTTCACCATTACCGCAAAAATCAATTTTTAATTTTTTAATTATTTTAAGCATTACACTACTTAATATCAAGCAAATTAAATTGTAATACTTTATTTATTATTATGATTAACTGTGACAAAGTTTCTAATAAAAGTTTTACAAGTATACGTATAAACTTAAAAATTACATTTTTAGATAGTATTTCATTTTATTTTATCCAGATTGCATTTTACACGTACAGTTTTTAAACAAAATTTCATTTTACATGTATATTTTTAATTTCAAAGCATGTTGTCACATCGAGCAACTTCATTTAACGATTGATTATTTTTATTATAACAATAGCTAATTATATTTAGTTTACCCTTAAGGCATCGACATAAAGCAGACATTTCCTAGTATTGCTTAAAATAGCGTAATATCTCTCTAGACCGATTCAATTTTACTTTAAGACGAGCTTGTTATTTTAAAACATTCAGTCTTCACTTCTGTTGTAATTGATTTAGATATCTATGATTAGACATAATATCTTAAAACAAAATTAATGTGCAGTTATCTATTCAACGGCGTATACTAAACTGGACGACATATTTACATTAACAATTTGAAAATACATAGAAAACGGGCATCTAAAATTTCTTATAGTTTAACATTATGCGTATTCATTATTTAATTGTTGGCGTAACCTGCAGCGCAACGTATCGATATCGTTATAGAGAAGGCGCATTTTATCGCCGTGGCTAGATAACGCCATTTTATATTGTTCAATTGTATAAATCTTGTGCAAAACGGATTTGAAAATGCACTGCTGCCGAACAGCGTTTACGTCGCCAAACAAACAACACGTGTAATCATCAACCCTCGAAACTTTGTCCTTAGACTTTTTAATGTCGTTCCTATTCTCAACTTTAATCAAGTACATCTTTGATTTAAGACCTATAAAATGAGTGAAGATGGAAGAAGAAAGTTCATTCTCCATAAGCCTAATCACCTTGTTCACCCTCGACATTGAAAAAACTTTAGTTTCGGGATAGTCAGATATATCAAAGAGTTCGAAATTTTGCTTCATTAACACGTAAGTGCTTACATCAAGGAGTTCATAAGTATGACCTTCGATTTTTGTATAGAAAACACTAACCTTGACCGGACCGAGTTGCTTTAGTATAAAATTCTAGTAAAAATCATACACGTATGCCTTGGCGATAACTAAGATGGTCATGCCCACGTAAACAGGTTTGTTGAATTTTATTTCTGTCTTGTTCAGCTTAATGGCGTTTAAGTTCTCAACGAAAATAGTTCACCTGTGAAAATCAGATAAAAATAGATAGTTTTTAGCGCTGTGGGAGTCATTCTAACTGTTGACAACTTCAGGAATGCGATATTTACGCACGTTTTCTACTGTTTTACCGAATACTGCATCGTTCATTAGTTTTTAAACGGGAATCATTTAGGCTGCCGTTCTCATCGCCATATTCAAGTCTATGTAACTCTTTAATCAAGTTGACTTGGTCAAATTCAATTACCATATTTATTCTAGTCAACTCGAGATCGGATTTAAGGCACTGTTTAAAATACGAATAATGAATAATGTACAGTCCTTTATGATAAAATGTTAGTATAAGGTTAATTAACTCTAACCATGGTGGTTTTAAATGCTACGAGACAAAGGGAAGATAACGATGTTCGTAAAATGGTTTACACGGGTAGTTTAAGTCCACCTCTAAAACTTAACCACTTGTCTGGAATGTCGAGAACATTTAAGTTTTGAATTTCTACGTGTAGGTAGAGGATGAGACATCGCGTCCGTGTAGAAGTTATTCAGGTCAAAACGTGACAGATACTTGCTCAGTTCGTTTGGATTAAATCCAGATGTCATGCACTTGCTTTTTGCTTGTTAACATTTTTTGCTTACCTGTGATATTCCGTTTTTTATGCCTCGCTCAAAAAATAATAACTGATCTACATCCGTGAGCAGTTTCAGCTTCACATTGGTGTATTTTACTGCGCAATCCCAAGAGTAGGAAGGTATAATTACATAAAAATCAGGTTCTTGACCGTAGGAAGCAAACGACTTTGTGCTAAACTGTTCAAATACATAACTTAGTAATATCACATCTCCGTGTAAATACAGATCAGTGTAAGCTCCTAAATTTGGTACCAAAATCATTCCACATTCTAACGACATGACTGTTGTCTTTGTTTCTTGTGTGTGATACTTTTAGCGTACTATGAAGTACTTCTTTAGGCCAAAGAGCGGTCTTTTCAAACTTTGATCAGCTTTCTAGATATTCGTACGGAAAAATGCCTTTCTGAGTAAAAAGTCGTAATTGTTCTAAATCTCTATAATTAATTCAAATCTGATGAGTTAAAATTTCAAAGTCCGATGGGAAGGCTAAATACACAGCAAGTTTGTCTAAAGATACGTTTATAAACCTAAAAGTGTCTAAAAATATTAATTTGTTTGTTCCGTTTTAGTAAAAAAATGTATTAATTTTATTTGTCTTTAGGCACCAGATAAATTGGCCAGGGAATGAATTTGACTACTTGTTTGATTAGGATGTGGCTATCGTAACCGGATAAATTATGGAAAATTTACAAAATTATTGGTTTCAGTTTAAAATCGAGACTGTTCACGCCGTTCAAATGCGAATGGCCCTTTACCTTTATGCATGCTGGTGTAATTAGCTTTTCGCAAATGTAACAAACCGTAGCATTATCGAATTCAAATTCCTGCGTCTGCGATAAAGTTTCCGTTGAAACGTTTGGCTAGATTATTGGCATTGGAATTTAATTCACTGGCAAACCGCTCCGAATCATCCTCACATCTATATTGTTGTCAAATCTACAATATAAGTAGTATGCAGAGCTACAGACTAAATTTTCCTAAATTTTATTTTGGCACTATATCGTCGATTTTTCTAAGCAAACATTCGAAATTGGCTTATATTGTAAACGTAGTGAATTGTTTATGTTGAACCTTAGTAAACTGAACAAACTCCTTCTCCTTGTGCACAGTTACTTTAACCGTAGAATTTAAGCTACTACAATCTTGAATATGGTTCTCTAGACAGCGTTGATTTTGAAAATAACGAATATGACGTTCAAAAATATACAGTTAATTGTTTAAAAACCGACCTTGATAGGTCCTTAATCTACATATAGTGGAACCTTTTCTTCGCTTTTAGTTGTTTTTTGTGTTTGAAAATGTCATAGCCAGCTTCAGAGTCAGTATCCATCACCGCCCTCGTCATCATCTCAGGTATTGTGATCAAAGCTCATATACGTATTTTTATATTCTGCTTTGATTAAAAGCAAGTTTACATAATTAGCTGTTTTTTCACCCTTCACTAAGTACAAAAGAGCCACCTTATATGCGTGGTTTATGAGATTCAAATGGTATATGTTTAACGAATTTTTTGAGCTTAATTGAAGAAATTCCTTGTATTAACTAGAACAGATACCACTGGGAAGCTTAAGCCTTCTACATTTAATGCACTTTAAAAATATGGATAACTACTAGTTTGACATACGTGTCCTGTTGTTGACTCGCTAAAATGGCCAAACTGAACTGTAACACACCCTATTTTAGTTTTTGCTGGTGCAGGTATTTCAATGTAGGTGCCTATGGATATTTGATTGAAAAAATTTTCGCAGTAAATAACGCGTTTAAAAATTTGATTTTAGTTAAAGTCCAACCGCTCTGTAGCGTTTCTCAAACTAAGAAAACTGATCTTTTATGCTGTCTACAATATCTGCTAAATACCAAATCTTAAGTAAATCTTTGTTGATGATGTCGTAACGTGTTACTTGACAATTTTTCATTGCAAATGTAAACGTTGCATATTTTAAATTTTCATTTATATGATCATCACCGTTATTAGCACTTGAATTATCAGATTGGGGTAATTTTTAACAAATTTACAAGCAAGTATCATATTTATTTTGATCACAATACTGTTTTTAAAATACTTTTCGCATTCCATGTAACATATAAAACGACTTGTCAAGGAACGCGTCCACTTTTTTATGATGTAAATCTATAATTACTGCGGATAAAAGTATTGTTTTGATTGATTTCGAATTTTATTCCATCCGAACGTTTGCGCGGTAGTTCTACATTATTATTGTTACTAATATTTCGCGTATTATTACCATAGCTGCTGTGAGATTCCGTTTTATTTGTTTTCCGCTTCTATTACGCGTATATAATTTGACTGATTCGCTAGGCGCTTTAAATAACCATTCAAATTTTTGTAAATTAGTTAAAATATTTTCTAAATGTCGCTTTTTCAACGCAAATATACTTCGTTTAATGTATTTAGTAAAATTATATATTTCTACTTCCAATTTAGTATAACTTTTGATGTTAAAGGACTTTGATATTCTTACTTGGGCTAAACCTTTTTCACATTTTCGTTTTGAAATATTATATATTCGCCTAAAAGTTGATATGGTTGTCTTGTCAATATAATTGTGAGTAGAATTTTTAAATTAAACTTATGCTACCTGCTTTAAACTGACAACTCATTTAAAATGCGAAATTTAAACGTATGGTTTAAATAAGTAATGCTCTATGTAGCAATTTTACTTTAAGCTTACTAATCCTAAATTGAAAAGATACAAAACTTATTGAGGAAACAAATATAAATCTTTATTTAGCTTAATTGATAATGTAGAATAACGTTGATATGATTGATATGATCTCAAAGTACGTTCCGAAAGGTGGCGAGATTAAATATTCGCATTTACACCAACATACACAATCGTTTATTACCATCTATTCTTTTTAAAGTGTTTGTCTACTCGCACGTTTCATCTTTGGCCGCTTTACCGAAGTCAACAATTTGAAAAAGGAGTACTTTATTTGGAATAGATTGCACACTATTAAATTGAATGACATTTGCAAACTTCAAGTCGCAATGGCATTCAATATCTTTTCGTTTAGTTTATTAACAATTTGATCTGATCTAGCGTGATATATACGCTTATTTAAAAAGATTACAATGTTTTTTAACCCTACCAGAACTTTTCTGGCATTAAATCGAGTGGATACTTTCTTCACACCGAAAAACCAATGTTTATTCGCCACTCGACGATCAATTATTTTGTTATAAACTATGGATGACTGCTTTTTATTTTATTTGGTATTTTACTTTAGCTGAGGTCAACAAATATTTAGTTTAAATTGGTGGTATTAGGTCCCTCACGATCGAAACAATTTGCTACTATTTCTTATTGGTTAAATTAAAAATTAATTTCTATGTTAATATTGGCATTAACAATTTTCTAGTTTGAATTTGTAATAATATTATTGTTAATAACACAGCTGAAACAATTCACTACTGTTTTGCCATAATATAACTTACAGAATCCCCATTATGACTGCAACTATAATGTCAGTTGCGGGAAATTGATTTATGTAGTCGCTAACCGCGTAATTATATTTAATTTAGAAGTTAAGCGAGTACTTTCAACATATTTGCCCCACCGCTAATTTTTTTTGTGATAAAGGGATATTTTTATATGCTTCTGTAAAGTAATCCCCATTTTAATAAATATCATTGTTTTATTTGAAATCTTTCAGATGTAATATAATATTTTACTTTAACCATGATTGCGGTAATTATGGCGCAACACAATTATTAATTAATTACTTATTCCTATTACTTTAATATCATTTTAATATGAAAATATATTTAGACAAATATATACAAATATAAATACATGCATGTTTAATTTAAGTGGTATAACAGCTATAGTCGGTTGAATTTCAATTGTTTCTGTAGTTTTTTTATTATAAAATTGAAATGTGGATACATTCTTTTTTCACGTCTAATGTTGCTTTTGGTGGGCTATATCTACAGATTTATGAGGAGGCGCTATCACCAGAGGTATCTTAAAATACACTTTTAAACGTTTTTAATTTATTTTCATTTACAATCAAATTTATTTTACAAATATATTCATTAACTACCTAAACATACAGACTAATTAATTTGTCTTAAATTTAGCTATGATTTTTAGTATTAAAATTTTATATACTCAATATATACGTAAACGTTTTACGTAAAAATGTTAAACTTCAATTTTAGATAACGTTATTGATATTTTTGTTTTAAATTCGTTCGCTAGTTACTAAATTTACTTGAAATATAAGTCGTTCAATTTAGATGAAATATTACTAATTTTAATAATTGTATTTGTTTGAACTGCAAATGGCGCTGTATTAAATATCTTGAAATTCTTTACTTAATTTATGATAAGTAATCCTGAGTTTACTAAATACCGTCAATGCTTTATAATTTAATTTACTCATATCGTTTATAGCAGGTTGAATTTCAACAATTTCAATAATTTCAATACTTCCTTATTATGAAATTGAAATGAGCTAACATTTTTTTGCTTTCTCACGCATAATGTTACCTCTGGTAGTTTACATCTATTGTTTTATAAAGGAGCGTTATCGCCTGCAATAATTAAATCTTATGCATACGGGGTGTCTTAAAATACACTTTTAAATACTTTTATTTTATGTTATTCTCATTTGCAACCAAATTAATTTTATAAATATGTTCACTATCTAAGCCTATAGACTAATTAATTTAACTCTTAAATTTAACTATTTTGTTTATTATTAAAATTTTATATGCTCAATATACGAGGGTTGATCTCTTTGTTCCACCCCTGACTTACTTACAGTAACAATATTTCAAATATGTGACCTCTATTTCTCAACATGGTCCCCATTGAGTTTAACACATTTGTCCCATTGATGTTTTAACATTTCTAAGCTTTTCGGAAAAAAGATTGTTCAACAGTTGAAAACCGCTGATTTACCGTACATATCACCTCATTGTCTGTAAAAAATCGGGCTCCACGCAAATGTTCCTTAAGTTTAGGAAACAGTCCTTAATTGCGGTGAGCTAGGTCCAGCGAATATGGTACATGCTCTACGAATTCAAATCTTGCTTCAGCTATTGCAGCCTTTGCAATGGCAGATGTGTAACTGGGTGCGTTATCCTGATGCAAGAGAACCCCTTTGCGCAACTTTCCCCTGTGTTTTTTTTAATTGACTGTCGCAATTTGAAAATTAAGTTAGTATAATAAGCACCTGTAATTGTGGCCCCTTTCTGTAGGAAGTCTGCTAATATTACACCTTTAGCATCCCAAAACATGGATAACATGACCTTCCCCGTCGATGGTTACATTTAAAATTTTTTCGGTGGCGGATAGCTCCGATATCTCAATTCCTTACTTTGGATACTTGTCTCTATAGCATAGTGATGAATCCGAGATCCATTCACGGTTACAAATCGGACAAGAAAATTCTCCTTGTCTGTATTGTGTTAACATTCCTGATTCCATCCTGTAAATAATTTTTACTTTCTCTTACCTATATAAAATATAGCATATAGTATTGTTTTCGTCCAAAATTTACGATGTCGAAATTTTAGTGGAAATACACGTTTTCAGGTCCTCTGAGTTCGAAAATCTGGTTTTTAAAAATTGGTCCGCCTCTCTCTTTCTCTCTCTCTCTCTCTCTCTCTCTCTCTGTGTGTGTGTGTGTGTGTATGTGTACGTGTCAACAAAATATCTCGAAAACGAAAAATGGTAGATAAACGAAACTTTATATCTGAGTTTGTATTAATTCTCGCACGCGACTGCAACAATTTCACTAAAATCTAATAACCGGAAAAGCCACTTTACTCTTGTCATTTCTTGATTTTTCACGATTTTCTGGAAATCGGCTATAACGATTTTTATAAAACTTCGTAAATTTCTTGGTTACTTCATTTCGTTTTATATCAATCAAGCTGTATCTCTAATAATTTTTCGAAAACCGAGTAACCGGAAGTACCTAGTGTATTAATTACGAACAACATATCTCAAAACCTAAATATGATATATGAATGAAATTGTATATTTGTTTTTATCTTTTGCACATGAGACGTCAAGAATTTAAGTAAAATCAAATGACCGGAAGTTCCAATTTGTTCTTGCGATTTTTAAGCTTTTCTGCGATTTTCTCGAAAACAGCTATAACTTTTATTTTTAAATGTGCTGTGATTATTATATATTTAATGCCCCTTTTCACAAACTTAACAGTTTTTTTGAAAACAATGCGTTGAATCAAATTATCAGAGAACATTTCAGGAGTTAACCAGCCTTTCGCCTGTCCAGTAACTTGGATGGGTAACCGTTACAATTATCGTTTCCAAAATAAACGTGTGTTGTCTCATACCAGATTCCTTCGTAATTATATTGTATACCACACGATAGGAAAGGCATGTATCCTCTACTATTTGCCTAATGGTCACTCGTCGATCTTTCAGCACGAGATCATGAACCCTTTTAACATTGTGTTGGGTAGTGACAGTTGTGGACGCTCCACCTGCATGTTGATCTGTATACGATTGTCTAGCACAATTAAACTCACATCACTATCTTTAAACTATGTCATATGATACTGAAGAATCCCCTAATGTATCCACTAAATCTTGGTGCATTTTAGTTGGAGTTATTTATTTTAATTGCAGGTACCTAATAACAGCTCGTTGCTCAATATGCTCCATTTCACTACTGATATGTAACTCGCTCGAAATCAGACGTCTACTGCAAGCGCTAACAGGTTCAAACTTGTAGTTTTGTAGTGTTTGCCTACACAGATCAGCCGACTACTTCACGTGAAAATAAATAAATAAATAAATGAGTCAGAGGCGGAACTAAGGGATCAGCCCTCGTATATGTAAATGTTTAATATAAAGATTTTTAAACACATTTCTGCATAAACTCGTTCGCCGGTTAAAATTTTAACGTAAAATATTATATTAATCTATATTGTTTCATTTTAAAGCTATCTTGCGAATTGACCTTCAAATAAAAAGGATAGGCTTTTAAAGCACCATTTAATTAACTTTAAATAATATACGATAACTGTAGTGAGATTTTAAAACAATGTGTCATTGTTGTTTTAAACGAAGCTGCATTTATCGCTACGCGGCTATTGGTCAATCAGCCACCCGCGCGAGCATAATTCCTGACTACTCCAAATAAGACTTTTAACGAAAATTACACATTTTATTTTTCTGTCGCAAAAAGCTTCTCTGCAATAAGGCCCCCATTGCGATTTTATCCCGAAGAAGTTGTTTTATGATCTACAATTACATTCCTCATCGATTAAAACGCTAGTTTTGCATACCGCTTTTGTTTTTCAGATACAATTGCAGTTTTAATTGCTTTTAAAGCAATATTGCACTAATTTAGGTCACTAACACCTACCATTGCATTCGTCATCAACTAAAACAATAATTAGTTTCACGTACCGTTTTTGTTTTATAGATTAAAATTACATTTAGCATTGTTTTTAAAACAATATTGCTCTAATTTCATCCATTAACATCTGAAATTACACCCGTCACTGATTAGACAAATATTTTTTTATATTACTATTGTTTTATAGACTAAAATTACATTTGCCATTGCTTTTAAACAATATTGAGTTCACTGACATCCACAGTTATATCTGTTATCAATTAAAATAATATTTTTGCATCCCGATATTGTTTTATAGTGTACAATTACATTTGTTATGGTATTTTAAAGCAATATTGTGCTCATTTTACCCACTAACATCTGCAATTTCATTTGTCACCAATTAAAACAATACCTATGTATTTTATATAACGCTTTTCATTTAAACATTTAAATTCTAAATCAGCCCATAAATTAACATCTCGCAATCGTAAATTTTAAACATCCCCATTCGCACTCTAAGAAAATGTGCGCCCTTCTGCTACCAGACATTTTTTATACGGAAACCCATTAACTTAATGGAATTTTTAGCTTAATCTTGATGGACTTTTTATCTTTTAAGTACAACTAAAAGCTTTCAATACTTTTTATGTATAACTTTATTCTAGAAACCTCTCCGGGGATTCTGGGACATGCACATGCATTTTATGCATAGGTTTCTCCCAGATAACCTTATGGGATTTCTGAGACAATTATCTCAGAATACCCATAGCTTACCTACTGTTACAGTAAGAAAAATTATAAAAGCTAACTGGCCAATTCGTCGGGAGAATAATTCTTAGAAAAACAGTTTTAAGTCACTATAAATACCAATAAATACCAATAAAGTTATCTTCAAAAATGTCAAACTTTCCATTACAAATGTTAGATGGCGTCTTAAACAAGTGGTATTGCCAAGGCTCACAGTATAAATAGTTCCTTTCGTATATGGCTACCTTAGGACTTCCTATATACGTTTGTATTATTATGTCTCAGAATACATTTTTATAGTAGTATGAGGTATTGTATTAACGAAAGCAGTAAACATGCATATTCTGTATAAGAGAAATTGGAATATCTTGGGCCTGCGTATGCATGGTGGACGTGTTATATGTATCGTGGGGAATGGCGAAAGGCGGACGACAAACTGCATTTTGATTTTCCAATATGAAAGTTTCGTAGTTACCTAGATATTGTATTGATCGTATTTGTTTCTTTGTAGCTGTATCTGTAGATATTACTTTGATCTATATCGTCATCATCAAGGTTCTCCATATTTGCATGCCCAATTACAATTACAGCAAGACTGCAAGACTGATGAGATTTTCGCCACATTTTGATACTATTATTTATTAGTATTATTGTTTGCCAGCAGCGAATAATAAATAATTGTTGAAAGTGAAATTCTGATGGCTTGGTTGGAACCGCTAGCGGTATCAAGCTAAAACTACATCTTTAAGTTCATTCAAGTTGCGCTCGAAAGTAACTTAACACAGCTTGACTTACCATCCTCAGTGTTTTAAAACTAAACCTTCACTTTAAAATTATTATTTTCATAAAACAAAGTACAGCATTTAAAATATAAGGGTTAATTGCGCTGTAACAATGTAATGATATTGATATACTTAATTAGGAATGATATACGCCATCTGCATGAGAACATTTAACAAGTTTTTCTATTATAGTTGTAGAAAGCCATTGACTTCAAAAAATTACATTTAATTTTTTGAGGTCAGCAGCTTTCTGTAATTATAGATGACGAAACAACGAAATGTTCGTTTTACTGTATGCGTGGTGGGTTTCTAAAATAATGTTTTAAATGAATGCACTTTGTAATGTACTTTATAAAAGAAAGATACAACGGTATATAACTTTTACATACATAAAATAATTAAAATCCTTATCAAGCAGTTTCTGTTGTATCTAATGCGTCTTAATATTTATTATTCCCTGTTTAAGTCAGAAATTAAATAAAAAATTTGAAAGATGAACTTTTCGAATGAAATATAAATTGATACTGATAACTGCTAACTCAAATCATGCATAGGTAAGACAAGTTACACGTCACACGTGAGACGCGTGGCATGTCTCACGTGATACGTGAATAAATTCCAAAAACTTTGTTATTTATGAAACTTATATTGAGTTAGACAATGATCATAAATATTTGCTCAAATCCTGCATAGGTGAGACAAGTTATTGAATACAATGATA
>JAHWXV010278203.1:0-11408 GCA_024586415.1 Phrixothrix hirtus | reverse complement strand
TATATGAAATTAATATATATATTTTAGGTCAATTTTGTGTTTATTATGGTTAATTTTAAATAAAAAAATAATATTTTAATTTAATTTTTGATATATTTTAGTATACTAATGGATTTAACTATAAAGACAAATTTTCACGATATTCATGTCTTTCGTTTAATTTATTATTCATTATATTGAATAAATTAAAAATATTTTTAATTCGTTGAAAGCCATATATATGACTTAATATGTAAGCAAAATTTCAGCTGTCTATATTAATAAACAAACGAGTTATCGATATTTGATCAGAAACAGACCTTAATTTTCCATAGTGCGGCCGTGGAAGAGGTAGTAAATGAAAATCGTCGTATAATTTATAGATAAGTTGAATCGACCATCAAGGTTGGTACACCCGTTGTACATAAATAAAAGAAGAAGTCTTACAGACACGAGATACTTCAATCGAATAGGTAACCAAACACATTAGAAAATCAAAGGGCATAAAGAGTTAATCAATCTGAAGTAGCTATGGAATTGGCACCTTCAATAGAAGTAGCAAAGAAATTGGCAATAACCTCGATCCAAAACAGGATCCTGAAATCGATAAAATTTTGTCTGCAATCATGGCATATTTATTTAATGCTTGTTTTCAATTGAAACATATTTCCGAATGTTTCAAGATAGATCCAAAAATTATACTGAAAGAAACAAAAAAAAACAGTAAAAATAACTTTATATAGATCTATAACGTTGTTTCGGGGGGTGGGGGGCAAGTTAAAGGACCCGGCATCAGAAAGGTGTATACGGCCTGGGTGCATCATCATTTAACAGATGCATAACAACAGTATAGGGTAAAACAGTTCCATGATATGATAAAAATTTTTTGGATTCAGACAATCTAGATAAATAAATTCAGTTGTCAGATGTGATTAAACCTGGCTATATTATTAAAATTTCCCCTCTAAATCGGATAGTAAGCTATTGATCTTTGAAGATGATCACTCAGTCTCGTTCAGTAATAAAAAAAATGATCGCCGTATTCCTTTGAGAAAGTTCAATTCCTGAGAGAATGTGCCAGAAGATCAGTAACAGCTAAGTGAGTAAAGGCTAAACATTTCCCGTGCGAATTCTCAGTTTAATACCCAGCGCCTTCACCGCGATAACGTACCATCACATAGGTCCTAAGCAACACTTAGTTTTTTGAAAAATTTGGGATTAGTAACTCTTGGGCATCTTCCCTATAATCAGGCTCTTTCCCACTGTATTAAAGAGCAACTTAAAGAGACTTGTTTTTCTACTGATGACGGGGTGGTTAAATCCTGGAACTGTCCTTATGTAGAGATACTAAACAAAAAGTAAGAAAAGATTTTAATGATTAGTTTGTACATACGGCGAAATGTATAGGGTATGACGTATGTAAACTACCTACAAAGGTTATAAAAACTAGAGTATCTTAAAACTTTCTTATTGACCTATGTATATTTTACATAACTTGTTAGTGGAACTTAAATATAGTCTTTTATTTGATGCCCTCTATGTTTAGACTGTATTTATTTTCTTTTTATAACTTCTTTGTAAAGTTTCTCATTCTTAAGTGTTTTAATTTAAATCTAAACTTGGTATTAGAAATTAAACGCTACACTGCAACGGTAAAATGAATAATAAAATAAATAGCCTTTTATAGAAATCAAAAATTCAAAATACTATCAAAAGCTTCAAGATAAGTTCCAATAAATGTTTAAAGCCACTACAATCATGTAATGGTAACGTTTTACAGAACAAAACACCTTTCGTTTACAAGCGAATTGAAAAACAGCAATTAATTTTTATTGATGGATTTATATTCAAAAGCTGCGATAATGAATTGCATTGTTGTATTAATTATTTTTATTTGACGCTCCTGGCAGATATGTTATTTTGGCTTAACATTTTCAATAATTTTTATTTTTTTATTGATAACTGTAATTTTAAGGGATCACCATCGTGTCCGATACATTCTTTTTGTACTTATCAAACTTTCATTGCAACGATGCATGTGTACTTTTTCAGATATTCTGGTTAATTAGTTTGAGGTAACTGCAAAATGAACGTGTAGTAAAAATAGGAAGTCCATCCCTACCACAAGGTTCAAATTGGTTTAAACAGATTCATCCGCATTGAAAGTTTATCGATTTTAACACGCTTTCCTTTTGAAATGTGCGGAGTTACTATAATACGCTGTTGTATTGAAATCACTCTTAATAGAGGTACCGCACACACCATTTAAGATACAGCTGTTATCAGAAGTATGTGCGTTCTAATGCTTTTATACGGTTGTTGCGATTCAACCAAATCTCATTTCCAAATGCGCATGCACTTCTCGTTCTTGACCGTACATAATTTCGTTCTAAGATCGAAGTTCTTGTGGTATTCTGCAAAATATCTTACTATAGTGAGTACTAACTACCTATTTTATCAAATGGACCAGACAGTGTTATTCGGTTGATATTGTAGCTAAATAGTTTTTAATTTCATTTTGAACTTAAATGACGTTCCATTCATCTATAGATTAAATAATTTTACAAGATTTAGAAATGGGTTAAGCCTTAACTACAATTGCTTACAATCATTCATCTGTTTTTATTATTTGAGACTACTGAAGACTTGTTCTAGTAGTGAAATTTGAAAATCTACACAGTCCAGGAATATTTCCTTAGATTCTTCTTATAGAAAGCAATATATTGCGTATAACTGATTTGGCGCAAGGTTAGTTCGACAACTTCTCATTTCATAGATTATATTATTTGTACCCATGTTTATTAAAATGACACATATACAAATTACTTTTTATTTATTTAAGATCTATTTCAGTAATGTTCATATTTTTCATTGTAAAATAAATTTGACTGTAATAATTAATGTGCTATCGATAGTGTACGCGACATATTGAACCACTTATTTAGGTTTAATCTATAGTACCCCAGGTAAGCTTACAATTCAAATCATACAAACTTTGAAACATACAACCATGAAAATTTGTCGCTAACGAAGAACATGTTTAATGTGACAGCGGTTTTATCACAATACCTTTTTAAGACTGCCGTTAACATTCAGTACATCACCGGTCACGAATTGTGATTGAACAGTTTATCTTTCAAGAATCTCAAAAAATAATAATCACAACAATAGATGTCTGGATCGTGAAACAGTCAAATTTTGCAACACTAAAAACGCTGAGGAAAATGGTCGCATATCATATGTTCACTAAACGGTTCATGCAGACAACGGGGAACATCATTAGTCGTGTGTAGCCTAACTGCATCCTGCACTGGAATCAAAATCCGGAAGAAACTTGTTTTCTAGCATAGACTTGCACAGAACATCATTGACTCTATAGTCGAAGAAAAATGTTTAATTACATCATGACTTGGTAAGGCAACCCAAACACTCACATTTCTGTGGACGTTCTTCAGCCCAACACCTGACACTCCTTTATTTACTACATAAGCTATACGTTGGGCATCTAATCTACGAATTTGTGCTCAACCAGTGCATTTGAAATATCTCGCATTAATTGTAGTTACACTATAAAAATAAATCTGGTGTGAGACAACACACGACTTTCTCTTACGTGCGTAGGTATAAAAATATGCAAATGTTCACAAATAATTAAAGTATTATTTACGTTTATTTTGGGAACGATAATTGTGACGATCACTCATACAAGTTACTGGACACGTAAAAGCCTGCTAAACTCCGAAGATTTTCTGTAATAACTCGCTTCAACGCATTTTTTCAGGAAAACCTATAAATTCACGTAAAAGGATATGAAGGATACAACAACCGTGGCAAGTTTCAAAAAAATTGTTAGAAATGTTTTCGAGAAAATTGCAAAAAACTTAAAAGTCGCAAGAATAAAGTGGCACTTCCGGTCATTCAATTTTAACTAAATTCCTGCCCTTTCATTTACAGAAGATATAAAACATAAATATAGTTTTTGATTTTCGTATAATGATTACTTTTTGAGAAACATTGTTCACAACTAATACTCCAAGTACTTTCGGTTACTCGATTTTCAAAAATTTATTAGAGAAACTCCTTGCTTAATATAAATTAAGTAGCTAAGAAATATATTAAGTTTAAAAAAAAATCGTTAAAGTCAATTTCAAGAAAACCGTGAAAATGAAGATTTCGGAAATTATCTAAAAATGATAGAAATAAAGTGGTACTTCCGGTTATTTGATTGTAACCAAATTTTTGATTTTGCAGATAAAGGCGGTTGTGACCTCAAACATAAATTTTCATTTAGTTAGGGCTTTTAGTTTCACAGTTATTGTATTCAGAGTTAACAGTGAAAGTACTTCCGGTTACTCCATTTACAGAAAAATTCCTGAGTAATCGCCTAGCTTATATGAAAGGGCCTTATATGTTTAAGAAATATAATAAAGTTTTAAAATATCGTTATAGCCGATTTCGAGAAAATGTCGAAAAACTAAAAATTCGGAAAATATCTAAAAATGACAGGAATAAGGTAGTACTTTCGGTTATTCGATTTTAACCAAATTTTTGAGTTAGTACACTAAGCTGATTGTGATCTTATATACAAATTTTCATTTATCTAGGGTTTTTAGTTTCATAGTTATAACTTAACCTATATGTCAGCATCAATATTAGAATTCGCTTATCTGAAAGAAGTATTCGGAACGAGTAATAATCCAATCAAATGCAGAAAACTCGAAATAAACACTTAAGAAGGGATAGCTAAGTTAAGATTTAATGTTAGGCAATCGCAAATCGGCGTGTTTATGCAATTTGGAGTGTGATTCGTGAGAACCGACTAATCGAAACCAGATTTAAACTCATTCGTTGATACTCAAAATCAAGCAGCCGTATTGGCCAAACCGATTTTGGAAAACTTATATAAATCCAAGAGATCTACGAGTACTGATGCGGATATAGCGAAGTTGCAGTGCAAATATATAGTAACCAAGTTTAATCAGTTGAAGGTCCGGTGTAAAAAGTCATCGGTGAATTTTTGCACAATTTAAAATTTGTAAACTGAATTAGAGAACCAACAATTACGAGCATGAGCGGCATACATCCATTTTAATTCACAAAATAACACGACACCGTGTGTGGAAATCCATCATATTTGAGAAAACAACTTTGCAAAATAGAAAAAGTTTAGTTCTCGGTATAAAATTAATTTCTTCGTATCTTTGAGTGATAAAATGGGCGCGGTTAGTTGACAGACAATCAAGTTTAATTTATAAAATAAAATTTGGAACGTGCGATTGTTTAAATTTCCAATTAGGGTAGGCTATGGCCTTTTGATGGATTCTTTAAACACGGGTACCCTATCATAATTGTTAATTTAAACGATGGCACTTTACAAATAGTCCATTCATAACCAGAAATAGAAATACCTTTTTTTAGACGAAATCACTTTAACCTTATTTAGTATTTAAAGTAAAATAACTATAAATAAACATTTTTGCAGTCAACCTTTGAAACTCGCATGTATAAATTAAATGCATCAAAATGTAATTTGATAAATTTTAATTTAACTAATTTTATTTTTATTGAAATTTTCCATTTCTATTTTATTAAATGTTATGTGTATATTTTTTTAAATTTTATTGTATTTTAATAAATTGTTTTTATACTGATATTGGTATTTGCTCGAGACCGTACAAAGCTTGCACGCAACCTTAGAAGGTACAAGGTAAACAACCTTACCCGTTCATACGATGCTCAAGTACAGCGGGTGCTACTTATATATTGAAGTTTACATGGTGGATGACCTCTGATTTAAAATACATCAACCTCTCGAACAACGACCTAATTGATAACAAATCAATTAAACTGGTATGACCACGAAACACGTACGTTAAAGAGATCCTTGTACATAAAAACAAGAAATAAATATAAATTGAAACAAATTTCACAAATTACTCATTAATAAGATGTATATATTTGTAAAATAATCAACAGTATAAATTACCATTATATTTTAAATGCATGAAAGCTACTTCGAAATTAATATTTATTGGATTATACGTGCTAAAATATCATGGTTAATAGTATATTTTGATACAAATGTCTAAGTCAATGTTTAAATCACGCGCAACGATTTAAGGGAATGATGCGTAACGGAGTGCCCTTAACATTGCAAGTGCTTTAAAAGCACTTACACACGTAACATATGCTATTTTTTATTATACTTTGATAATTACTTGCGAAATAAGAGAAATAAAATTAAACATTAAAATTAAATCAAAATAACTTTTTATTTGAAACAAGTTACCTGATATTTTCATAAATACTAGCATGCAGATAGCAACGGTTGCTTGCAAGTTGTAAATAAATGTTATAGTTATTGAAGCCATTGCCTAGTAACCTTTAAAGCAGTACGTGTTTTGAAGGTCTTTTTATATATAATGCTAAGGTGTGTAGACGGCAATTATGATGCAAGTCAATCCTTAAGAGTAATTTCCTTGAAAGAGGGCACGTAATTTTGTAACACTCTGTGTATGATAATCTATCAATATTATTGAACAATAATTCACATTGCACAGGGTCGCTTTAACGGTTATTACTCAAACTTAATAAGAACAACAAATCAAATTCAATCAATAAATCTAGTAACGGAAATAGAACTATGTTAACGGTATAAAATGCTTAAGAGTCACATTTTTGATATAAATTACATTGTAAATGGGTTAAAAAAAAATTAAAATAAACCTTTTGAATAGATCGTGAGACCGTCTGTTTTTGTAAAAACTTCACAGAGTAACGAAATTTCAACACATCTACATTAGTCGAGATTTACTACTAAATATTAAAAGTTAATTATTTAATGGAACAAAAATTATCGCATGGCAGACGTGTGCTTCAGCGTAGCTCTAAACCCAGTGACTAGTTAGAATTTACTGTAGTTGTATAACAAAGCGTGGTGGAAAGTAACTGCTTATAAGCTTACATGATGTTAATAAACAGTAGAGGGTACGTATTGTACATTTTCTATGCTAGCGAGTGGGTGGTTGCTATATGATTGTATCTCTAATCAATTTTTAGATCTCTATACTACGTTTGCATTTAAAATTATAAACATGTTACAAATACTTTTACGGAATTTGAACCACGACATACAATTAATTACTTTTGTACAAAGTAGATTTCTTTATTTAAAACTTGAATAATAAAGTCTTACAAGATATTTTTATTTACAAAACTAAATTTGAAACATGTCCAAAATGACTGTTAAATTTCTTGCAGCTCTAAATAGATACCTAACCCTAATTATGCAATTAAACGCTGCTAGAATGTTGAGAGCAAGCCTTTGCAAAAACGCAAACATCTAAAACTTTGTCAAAGGCTATAAGTTAACTCAATAACTGAACAAGAAATGTCTGCACCAATAAACTCTAATAAACACAACGTTTCAAAGAAAATAATTAGAGCTTGGTGCATACTGAATACTACGTTGAATCGATGTAATTACGTTCTTAAAAAGTTTTAACATCGAAATCATTTAAAATGTAACGCCGTGATTACACTAAATTTATCTTAACTTTTATAATGTGGAATAAATTAAATAGATATACGGATCATTCGCAATTTGAGCACCAATTTGAAATTCCCATGGCATGACGGATGTAATTATATTATTTTTTCAGTTTTTTGAACTCATATTATAGCTTTCATTTATATAATCACTAATTTCAGAATTTTGTGTTATTGTTGCAACATCAAGAAAACACAGATTATTATTTGTCCTTTTTAATATTTTAGAATTATATACAACAGATGCGCAGGTTAATAATATTAATATCTGCTAGATTTAAAAATACATTTAATATACCCCACATCTAATTTTTAAATAGAGCATTATCCTCAGAAGGTTGCTAAAGACAAATAAAAGTTATAAAAGGCAGTTTTGTTTTTTATCAACTAAAGCGAATTTATTTAAATGCAGATCTAGAATTTTTGCGTTGATTCAACGTACAACTAAATCCTAATTGGGCAAATAATAAATGTGGAGAACTTGAATAACGGCATTACTACTAAGATACTTGAAAAACCAATTATACTCAGATTAGATTTATTCACTAGCTTTAGTTGAATTACGAATTGGCGGAAATAATGAGCATGTTGAGAATAGGTAAAGTGTGAGTTTAACAATGGGTCCTTTGAAACCGATCCTTTTATTGGAATAAATTCTGAATGTGTATTCTATTCATTATGTCTTAATAAGAAAATTAAACGATTTAACAATTTACCTACCTAATCTACTTCAAATAACTGCTACATTGGTCGTTCTATGTAAAATATAAAAGATTTAGTTCTCATTTGTAGCAATTTTAGTACCACCTACGCTATAAATTGCCTGTCAAATACTAATTCATAAATGCGGGACAAGTCAATTTTCGTTGCTCCGCGCTTTTACGAGGAATATTTGAAATGAAGCTATAAAATTTTTACACACACCCGACCAACACGAGCAAATATATTTATCCCTTTGAAATTGATCAACCTTCGGTCTATAGTAATTTTTGGAACACTAAAAATTTTATTCTTTCCTGAAGCTAAATAAGACAACGCCGGGTATTTTTAAAAGGGGGACATGTTTACATTTCTAAATAAAGAGTCGAAATTCATTCCAAGTTCTAGATTTGAATAGTTTCCGGTTGGCAGACGCAAGTATCGCAACGTTAAAAAAATTGACAGGCTAACTGATGTTATACGTATACAGCCCATCTCAGTTTCATTTAGCCATCTATCTTGCTATTAAAACGTAAATTTCGAAATATGCTTAAATGACAGAGGACCTAGTTTTAAAATTAGCTTTATATGAACAAAGAATTGCAAAAATGCATGGTGTCGTCGAACTTGTCGTATTCTACACCATTGCAGTTGTTATTCTTAGTTCTTAGACGTTTACTGACGTCAATGTGTGCACTAAACAGATAGCGTTTCCGAAAGTTATGAAAATCTCTCAAAATAACAGCATACCTAATTACAGTATTAAATTATCCTTTTTTCTTTATTTTCAAATTTTATTATACTTGATTAAGGCAGTAAAAGCGATCATTCCTAAGTAGTTTTGTTTAGTTATGTTTTATAATTTTATTTAGTCGAAGTTGTTTAATTTCAATTACAGTTACCTATAAAATAGTATAATCTATTGAGAATTTATGATAATATTAAAATAAAACTTAACAAAAAGAACTGGTTTTGTTGTCAATATACAATATTAGGAATATGTGAACACGTATATATATATATATATCAGTAGTGAATTTTGCGAAGGTATGTCAAATAAGGACTGGTAATTCCAACTATAAATAAATATAAGTGTTTTAAAAGTTTAAAAATACTGTTTTACTTTAGTTTATTTTTTAATATGTTTCTTCGTGATATTTTGTTAGTATTTCAATTAAAAAGAAGTTCATGCATGTCATGCAGTATGATTGACTATAAATAGCTTAATTACAAATTTGGTATTGATTGATAAGTGGCCTGCATACCAAGGAGTACTGATAGATATTTCCACCAGCACCCCCCGCGTTTCTAAGACGCTCATCTCAAACCTACGCTATACCTTCTTAAGACTGCATCATACTTTGTAAAAAATTTTAAACTAATTCCAATAAAAATTGCAAATTTTTGTGTAAAACTCTATCACAAATAGAGACTAGTAATTACCTAGATACATTAAATTATACGTTGTACTTATTACACAAAAGACAGTCTTGTATCATATTACTTTATATGTTTCAGTTTTGTGTTTTTCTCAAAGAAATTTCAGCTGCAATTATTATAAAAATTCAAGATATTTTTATAATTTAGTATTTAAATTTATTTCTCGTCCTATATATATTTAAAATTATTACGTAATTATCTACTTATAAAAAAAGAAATTTTATTTTAGCCAAATCTATATATTTTTAATACTTCATGGTTATGAAAACAATTATTAAAAATATGGAACAGAGTTGTAACGTTTCTATACTTCGTTTCACATAGAACTACTAAGTAACGTTATGCTTAATTGTCAAGTTTTTATATTTATCTTCGAATGAAATAAACACACAATATAAATAGTATATAAGGTAATTTTTTTAAGTTCTTCTGATAAGTACTTTCACCATCTGCACTAAAGACAGACTTTGAGCATTTAGCTTCCACTATAGCAAGATCACAAATTAAACCTGTAGAACTAACGCCAAGAGAGAAATGTTCCCGATCAATAAAAATCCACACTCATGTACCTAACAATTTGAAAATATTATTTAGTCGTTCCTTATAAAAGTCAATCTTCGTGCGAATAAAAGAAACGTTTTCATCAAACATCAGAAAAAACATGCGATTTTATTATTGCAATGACAGAACTAGTTTGATTTTTTATAACAGCAGGAGTATTTACTATTTATCTATTATAGCAAGCGGAATGATATTTAAGTGATCGATAATTGTGATTAAATCAAAACAAAAAATATAAAAAGTAGTCACTACTATTCATTTGGTAAATAGGAATATTTACAATTTCACAGATGGTATCATAATTTGTCGAATAGGATCCTTTTCCCAAGCTCCACCTGCAACAACATCAGTCAACTGAATGCTGTTTGCATCTATCTCTCTCAATTCTCGAGCTTAACGAGCTTCCTCTATGCTTTCTCAGGAGACTATGTATAAGGTTAGTAATGTTATAATTGTGGTTTTGATTTATTGAAGGGGTCATAAATGGTATATCTAAAAAGAAAAATATTCTTCTACCGGTTAACGAATGCCAGTGGACAGAGTCCCAAGAACGAGAGCATCGTTGATGTTAGTTGTCGGGATTCTTCAATGAGACTTATTGTTCTTCCTATGTTGCACATTTTACAACGAAACAAAATATTCAGTTTCAGCTCCCTTCTTTGCTCGTTTATAATTTCTATAACGCTCAATGCAATCGAAAAGTGGTTGTTTCGATATTGCACTTATTTGTTTTATGGCATAATTGATAGCGACAATCGTTTACTTTCAAGAACTATACTTGGATTATCTGTTATACCGCTAAACATTTATAAAATAGCGTTATGTATCTTTATATAAGCTGTGTACATAAAGTATGAAGTAAAATCAATATCTTCCAAACTAAATGTGACTGAAAAATTCCGCAGACAAGTCAATTTGCTTTTTAATTTCACATATTTCTTGGTATTTCATATAATTTTAGCGCCATTACTCTTCCAGTAATGACGTCATAATCGTATTTTTTAAATATAATTATAATTAAATATAATACCCTTTATATTCTTCTCTTATACATTTTAAATTTAATTTAAATTTATTGACGTTAGTGACTTTCCTATACCCCTAAATTGTAAACTCTAAAATTAATTTAAAAGCATAAATAATTCATCCATTTATAATTTCCTTTATACATGTACTAAGAG
>JAHWXV010278169.1:0-10777 GCA_024586415.1 Phrixothrix hirtus | reverse complement strand
GATCTATTTTAAAATCACCTTTTATACCGGGTATTTATGGCGCATGTATCAGCCTACCATTTTTTTAATAATTAAAATAAAATTTTGAAATTCCGTACTATCTACATTTACCAATTCGAAGATTACAATTTCAATATTTAATCCTCTAGAGGACATTTATGAACGGATAAATTTTATCAATTATGATGGAAGTTAATTGTGTGCAAAATATTTTAAAAACCCCGCTATCATTTGATGAGAAACTTTTAATTAAGAAGAAAGGAAAACCAATTATTCGATATGTGTTTAATGGACAAATTTGTGAACGCTTTTGGTCTTTTTTTAAGCCGGGTGGACATAAAGCTGATACATTAGCAAACACATTGCTGAGTGAATTGCAAACTGTTTTAAATTTAAATTCTCCTTCTGCGTCTAAGTTCTCAAAAAACAAGAAGTGAGGAAGTGTTGAAATATATTTATAAATGCCAGTTCTTATCTCAGGACGTAGGTTTTAGGAATAATTGCTTAGTAAGCCTTCGTTAGAGGGCGCCAGACAAAATAAAATTAATTTTCCAGATTTAAATATAATAAAACGATGAAATTTGATAGAAAAGGCTTACTTCGCAATTGTAGTTGCCTTGCACAAAAAACAAAAGTGATATCTCGTATAAAAATAACAACATAATGTATTAAATAATCACATAAATCACAAAATTGATCAAAATTCAAAAGTTTGCAATTAATATTACTTATACGGAGTTTTTTGAACAATCTCTTTTAAATAACAATAATAATTTAGAAAATAGTCAAGCAATTATTAAGTATATTTACGTTACTGGTATGTTTGCTGCGTCAACTTGGTCCAATCTTAAAATAACGGAATGCTGCCTTGATTGTAGTTTAATTACTGACGCTGACTTCAGTAAAATAGCAATGTTTGTTCGAACAAACCTATAAAAAGAGAAAAGAAAAGCAATAATCGTTCTAATATGTAAAAGAATGTCAATACAAGTTAGCACAACAATTAATTACTGATAAACTATGTAATTATTAATTGTTGTTTGATTAATACTTATATAAAAATGATTAAAATGTAAAACTTATAATATTTAATCGAAAACCCAATAACAAAATTTAATGAATGTCATTTATTTAATTTGGAAGCTAAATTCTTGATTTTATCCGAAATATTTAAAACCCTTAATTTTGAAAGACCAACCCTAAAATTTGAACTCTAAAGTAAAAATTAAAAAGCCATTATAAAAAAGCGGGACCCTTACATCCATTTTGAGTGATCACCTGCCATAAATCTAAACTTTTTGAAATTGAATTGTAAATCGTTTCAGTGGTTAATTAATTAATTATCAGAAATTGACCTTGCCTTTCGTAGAGAACCGAGTCACAACAAAAACTGTGCGTATCTTATGCTATATTATACGTCGTAACAAAAAGTTTCAATTATGTAAAATCTAAAATAGCCTCTAATCGAAGGTCGTAGATGACATGAACTATAAATTATTTCAATGTAACTCACCCCAAATTATTCTTGTTAAAGATGTTTCTTTAAACTGATTTACAATCTCAATCGATAGAGAATTCAATAATTAACATTGGCAAATTCTAGCCGGCTCAAAATGGAATGCTTGGACTATCAGCCCTTTATCTACCCATTTGACTTCCTGGGACCTTCTTAAAAATTAATAGAAGTCAGATTAGCTTGACAATAAAATACATCTGAAATTAATTAATAAAAATTCTTGATTTAATGCAAATCAAGCACATAATGAAAATTTTGAAGAATTTAAATTAAAAATAATGAAATATAGCGTATCATAATTCTAAATAGGCATTTTATTGTGAAGCTTGGTTAAGAAGAACAAAGTATCATTACCCATACGTTTGAAAGCAGACTTCATCTTCCCGAAACTATACGAAATTCAAATTTCGGAATAAGAATTTAAATAAGGATTACTAATTAGCTAATATGTTCTGTAGAATTTAAAATAGAAGATAAATCGAATATTAAACTATGTTCCAATAACCTTGAGTAAAAATCGAAAACACAACGTCTACATTCCGTAACCTTAGAGTATTAACTTGGCAGAGTGATAAAAATGTTAAGAGTAATATTGAAATGCATAAATATTTACTGAAATAATTAAATATGAATAATTGTTTCTTTTAAATTTCTATATTTGGTAATACAAAACGTGACTAAAACGTTACCAGTGTAAAAACTAACTATCAGAGCCCTGCATACTCGTTCTTCATTCTCCCTTGGATTGGTTCATTTTTAGCGATATTATTAATGTTTTCTACTTTAAGATTGAAAGTATCGAATTGCTCTGAATATCTCTTCTTTTATAGTATAAATTATCCACAAATATCTTGATAATTAACTAGAAGTATCTGTGTGGAGCAGGGTAACTTTATTGCCAAATAACTCTTTTAAGAAAATTTAGTAAAAGTTATAAATAATTGTTTTGGATGTCTCAAATTGTGAATCCGGCAAACATTGGTTTATTATACAATACTGACACTTTCTCCATTTCTATAGCCACTAAATTTTCGCAGTTAGGATTAGCAATATATTTTTCAGCACTAAACTATCTATCATTCGCATCCCAGTGAGTAAAGTAACTCAATAGCCACCCTATTCTGAACATTCCCTTTGGTATTACCAAATATTAATTGATCATTAGCTTGAATTAGTATTTTGCCTACCTTATTAGTTGAACGGTTTCTTAAATTAATATTTAAGTCATAATAATGTCTACGTCATGGAAATTGCTTAAATTTTAGAACTCTGTGTATTTTGAGTAATTTGAGTTCTGCTTGTAAATATTGTTGTAGATTACCAGAATAAATAATATAATGCTCTTTGTAATGTATATTTGGAATTAATTTGGTCTTTTGTGTGACTGATTGATGTATTTTCGCTTTAGAGAAGTACGTAAAGTTATTATGGACGTTTTGAGATTCTGGATACTTTAGAACAACCTTTAGAGCGTAATCTATATCTGACTCTTCTGGTACATCAGTGACATTAAAATTTTGCTTTGGCCGTAAATGTTTGATACATTCAAATACATTATATATGAACAGAGTTTCGAGGAGTCATAATTTGGAATAAAATGTATTGTTGGCAATAGATTTACTGCCTACTCATGTACTTACATCGTCATAAATACTTTTTTTCGAAGAAACGAACCATATCTATATGTTAGTAGTTCTAGTTCGACTGATGTAGTTACTAATTATTGTTACTTATATTTAGATCGTATTTATTACATTAGGTAAACACTCTAGCGTATAATTTATATTTTAATAAGGCAAACTGTTAAGATGAACAACAGAAACAGTAGAAAAGAAACATATTTTTTGAACCTTATCTTTTATTTTAGAAATAGCTAAACACTCTGCTTACCTAAGTATTTTCAATAAACATTAAATATTTATAGTTTACAGTATCTGAAATCTTAAAATTATACAAAAGTACTTGTTTCTTTTCCCAATTAAGGCTTTTAAATCCTAACCTTCTACAATACCATCTTATCTCGCGATCGACATTTCAAAATTTTCTCCACTATGTAAACATTTGAATATTTTGTTGTTGAAATTCAAACTCATACAAACCACCAAGTGTAGATTCGCCCTCCATATTGACTAATTTATATGTAACCAGCTCCCCTAATTTGAACCTTTGATACGCGGAAAAGTTCAAATGACCAATTAGGCCAAAAACTGCCAAACCTTCCTTTATATTTCGAGATGCGATCAACTTCTCTAACTTTGAAACGATGTTATTGATAAATTAGTTTAAGGCGCTTGTAAACATCATCTAGATTGGTTTGAGGTGTTACATTTGTAGGTTTGCTCTATGCTTTCGGTTATTACAACCCACAGTCATATCATCTAAAATATCTATCCATTTAAAATTTCCATTTATGTGAAATTTTATATACAACTCACGTTTTATTGTTGAGATTATATGCTCTACATTGACAGCTTTAGTTGTGCTCTATGTTGAATAATGATTAATATTGAATAACCTTATTAGAGAATGAAAGTTTTAATTTTTCTTTTTACGCCGATTTACCTTGCACATTTTATTTCATTACAACGCCTTTCTTTCACTTTATTTATATCATGTTTAACTTGTATTTACTTTGTACAGTGTGAGCGAAACTCGATGTCTCAGCTCTACTAGAAGAAAAAGAAAAATGATAGAAAACATCCGAAAAGAAGTTCTTAAATGAGATTGAGTAAGGTCCATTTTAAGTCAAATTTTCATATTTTTTCATGTTTTTAAACTGAGGCAATGACGTTATCGACTTCTTCCTCTCTGAAACATACCTACATTTTGGCATATTTAAAAAGAGCTGATTTTTCTAAACAAATTTTGTTAATAAAAATATTTTCTATCTTTTTCATTAAAAAATAATAAGCAAATTTGTAAAAAAAAGTATTGTCCAAAATTCGTAATTGTCACGACTTAAACAAGTAGTCTTTGGAAAAATAACAAAGTCGCATCTGTCAATAATTAAACATATTAATTATTATTATTAATTAGTATTAATTATTAATTTAACATTAAGAAACACAGAAAGAAACAAAGTATGTAGCCAATCACTAGAACAAATTTTTAATGTTAGTACCTCTTACTTCTTGACACTTATCCAATCCCCTCCTTACTTCTCTCACTGAAGCCTTGCGTAACATTTCTTCAAATAGTTCGTCGCAATCGCTTCTAATTTTTTCTTTTAAATGTTCCAAGTTAACAGATGGTATTTTGTAAACTTTATTTTTCAAAGTTTCCCACAAGAAGAGGTCTAGTGGCGCCCACTGTATCCGTCCATTTATACCTATCCAATTTCATCCATAGGTTTCATTTAAATATTGTTGAACAATTCTTGCTTTATGGGGTGGAGCTCCGTCATACTGGAAATACATGTTTGCTCGCAATGGCACATTTTCGAGAAGCACAGCAAGTTGTTCTTGAAGAAATTGCAAATATCGCTCACTACGTAAAACTCCTTCGTAAAAATGTGGACTAATCAAATGCCCATTAATAATACCACAGCAAACATTAATTCCGAAGTGTCCTTGATTTTCAATCGGATTGACAAAATGTGGATGTTTAGTAGTCCGAAAATAAGACTTACCGTTACTAACAAAACGGTTTTTGTCCGTTCACAACACATGCTGAAAAAATTGATTGTCATTGATCTTTAGGTTTTCCATCACTTGGGCAATATAATTAATTCTTCGTTGTTTATGTTGACCTGGCAAGTGTTCTAAGTTGTGAAGCTTATAATCCTTTCAAAATGGTTTGTACCAAACTGTATCTTAAATTCAACTCACGACAGTCTTGCCGAATCGAGTTCCTTGGATGGTCTTCAAAATACTGCAAAACATGGGCAATATAATTGTCAGAATTGACCCTTTTGACAATTTTTTTCCTTTTCGAGAAGAAAATGTCTTGTTATTTGCACGTAAATTTCGTTCCAATCTTGCAAACATTTTAACATTGGAATAACACATTCATTCATCTTGTTTAAATCACAACTGCGAATTTTAGATAATACCCTTTTTTAAAAATTTGCTTATAATTTTTTAACGAAAAAAGAGAATTTTTTTATTAACAAAATTTGATTAGAAAAATCAGCTCTTTTTAAATATAACAAAATATAGGTATGTTTCAGGGAAAAAATTCGCTGCCGTCATTGCATCAGTTTATAAACATGAAAAAATATGCAAATGGACCTAAATGGACCTTACTCAATCTCATTTAAGAACCTCTTTTCAGATGTTTTCTTATTCAACACAAATCAGATTTTAAAAAGAAACCTGATTGTTGTGCATTGGTAATTCATGTTAATAAAACTAAGCATGTTGTTGATCTTGATCTGGTTGAAATTATCTGTAAAGAATCTAATTATACCAAAAGACTATTTATTGAAACATTAGCTATTAAATTAACAGATAAGTGTTTAAACAGACTGATTGTTCTTTAGTCAGTTCTATTTATTCAAACATTTTTAAATACATAAAATTTTAATTTTTTTTGATGTCTCTTTGATTTCCTATAATCTCTGAATTTTTTTTTCTCTTGTTATATTTCGAACTCACTTAGTTATTATTTATTAACGATGATTAGTTTTCCTTTTCTAATTTTAACTGCTATGGTAATTATTTTTTATTTTGTTTTTTATAAAAAGAAATTTTGAAACCTTTCAAAATATTTTACATTTTTGGTTTTTTGAAGTTTTAACTTATTTAATTATTTTTGTAAGCCCATGTTTTAATTAGATTATTTTATTTTTACTTTAATAAATAATTTTAGGCTTTGATAAAGGGATAAATCTAATCTCGAAACGTCAGCCATTAAATAAATAACAATTTTTTATTCCTGCCCGGATTAAAATTGCAAAAAACCGAATTCTGGGCTTGCAATACAGTAAATAACATATTATATGTGTACGCTTCTACGAGAAGATATTTATAACTATATATATAGAGTTCCGCAGCATAGACATAATCGTCCAAAAATTGCTAGATAAGAAACAAATGTATTCCTTACAAAATCTCTTACTTCATCCATAGTTAACATTTGTCGAAATAAAATTTTGATATGCTTTGTTTTCGGAACAATTAGCAAAAACTGCAAATTTCAAAAAAAATTTTTAACTGCAGTAAAATTACTTATAACGTTTAATTCAAAACAGTCAGATGCCTGTCAGTACATAAAACTTTATGATGTCATAACAACACCGTATTTCATAATTAAATGTTATGGGTTAGCAGAAGTTTCTTATGGCTATGTGAGCGACAGTCTTGCAGAAGTTTGTGGTTAATGGTCCCATTGTGGCAATTTCAAATTTAATAAAAAGATTTAATATTGCCAGGAGTGTGCATAATACAAAGACAAAGCTGGTTTTGGACACAAACGATGATGAAAACGATAATGCTGCAATGATTTTGGCAATGGAAGAAAATTGAGAAATATTACTAAGGAAAATACAAAGGTTCACTGATATTAGCAGAATACATTTACAAAGGCTTTACAAAAAGAAAAAAATTAAACAGTTTAAACCACGTTTCTTGCATACATTAAGTAGGCGATTAAACAAAACGATTATTGTTTTGTTTTGAAATGGAGAAAATTATTAGAAAATTGGGACTATCCGAACTTTATTTGTTTTTTTGATGAAACGGCATTTACTACAAATGGATTTATTTCATCTCAAAATTGTCGGTATTGGAGTAGAGAAAATCCCAACTTCACAGTCAATACTAGGAGTCATATAAGAAAATAAATGTTTGGTGTGCTATAACATAAGACCTTATTTATAAAATGGAATTAATTAGAAAATTTTAGTTTAAGGTATCGTCAAAATTTCGTTTTTCAACATAACGGTTGCCTTGCACATGCTTCGAGGTTAATTTTGAAATGTTGTACCATGCGTTTTGGGCTAAATTGGATTGGGAGGAATGAACCTACTTTTTGTTTATGGGGTTAAGTAAAAGAAAAAGTATACCAACAAAGCTTTGGGGATTGTTTAGACAGACTAAATATGCTATTCGGGACACTATTGCTGAAATTCAAGAAGTGGAATAACATGGAGGGTTTGAAAGTTGTAAAAAACATTTTTGTTATGCGAACAAACGGACGGAAACTTAATCGAAAACTATTTGTAATTAAAAATTAGTTATTGCTAAATTTATTTTTTAATAAAATATTTTTTTCTTATATTAAGAATTTTACTATTCTTACAAAAATTTGTTGTGAAATTTTCAGTTTTTGTTAATTTTTCCAAAAACAAAACATGATATCAAAATTTTGTTTCAACAAATATTGATTTCGGATCAAGCAGGAGATTTTGTAAAGAATACGTTTTTTCGTATCTTGCAATTTTTGGATCATTATACCTATTCTGCAGTTGACCTGGGACACCCTGTATATTCATCAAAGCCTTTTTATGATGGCCATTATTCAAATTGAAATCTTTATGAATTAAAATAAATCCATGCTTGATTTGCCAACATTGTGCACATATATCGCGAAATGTTTGAAACGATATCAATTCCCACATGGTCATCGTATATATGTTTAAACAATACTAGTATATTGGTGTTATCCCTAAACAAATGCTTTGGGGCAGCGATATACGTTTACGTAATATCGACTTCTCTGTGACGACACATGCTAAAAAATGCTTACTGTTGTTCGTTTACCACATGCAACATCATCAAAAACAAAAATGAACTTTCGTTTTATTTCTCAAGCATTATTGGCATTATCGATTATTTTTTCTGGGGCGAAAGTAGCCTATTCCCTTAATCAGTTTCAATACTTTCTCTAGAGGATGATACTTCAGTTGATGATTTTGAAAAAACACACATTTTCACACTTCAGCCCATTTTCATTAATTAGCAAAGTAATTACTGGGTTGGTTGTCCGCGTATTTGATGGTACTAGAATTATTCCGCGAGTTGTATTTCTTCGCAATTGCCCAGGTTTATATGGGTTTATATGGGTCGCCTTTCAGGTCAAAATTTAAAATTGGAAAATACGCTTTTGCTTAATAATTTTCATTTTAATTTGCTTTCAAAATTGTGAATAGCAAATACAACCACTATTCTATTTGAAAGAACCATAGGAAATGAGTTCATAACTTTATTGCATTCATTAAAATTGTACATATCATGATAACGAAAATATCGATTACAATTAATATTAAATATAACTAAATATTAACTTACCACTAGCATGCCCAACAATATTGTCTACTGCAATGATTTAACTTCATTGGTTATGGGACTGTATTGGACGACACCGTCATGAATGATGAGACAATATGCTACATTGCCTGCTTCAAAACTTCATTTCCAACTTGACATTTATTAGTGAATTTTTCAAAGATTCACTGTGTTGAGAACAATTAAACACAAAAATTGGATTTCTTTGAGTTCTGGGTGATTGAGGGAGGGTTTAACCTCTTCGCGATCAAAGTAGTCATGTTTAAAGTTTAAATAATTGGTAGCTATGCTTGAGAGTAGTTATTATCTGTAAAGTTTAGTTTCATATTCTCATTAAGATACTCTTCGGAAGCTTAAAATTTGAGATGTCTATATTTTTTAATTCGGGCGTGTTTTCGGTTTTATTGCACGCTGATTTTTTTGGAATCCAATCAAAAGCTAGCGCGATTTTTAAGACCAATCGATGTTTTTGTAGGCTAAATGTCGGATCTAGTTTGTTTCAGTGTTGGCAACTCATATAGTTCCCATCGTTGAAATGCTACAGAAATGATTGAATTTGTTTCATTCAACTTCTTGTATAGATTAAGTTTAGCTTGATCACTGAAAGTTAAACCAATTGTACAGTTTAATTCACTCTTGTAACAATCTTGATATGTTTGAGATCTGATTAGAATTAGCTCTTGACGCATGTTGATGATTGGTTTATATATACATCTGTGCGAATTAAAAATATGCCTTAACAGTATGCAAATTATCTACAACATCTTGAGTTTGAATTTTGTGATATCATCGTTTTCGGTTTTAATTTTTCAATCGGCTACTATAAATTATTATTTTCTCGATCTGAATAAAATACATATCTCTTTATTGCAGATGTTAGTCCAGGCAGTCTGCTTACATACATATACTTTTTGACCACCAGCTTCATATCTAATTTCTTTAAATAAGTAGCATGGAAAAGTTTTTGTTAAAATGAATTCACAGACAGTTTGATTTGCGGCAGCGGCCGGAGCATCGCATCATAGATCCTTCTATATAAATGTAACTGTTACACGAGTCAGTTATTAAATCCTAACTTTGAATTTGAATTCGTATTTTATTAGACAATCCAAGTATTCTAGAGCCGTACAGTAAATAGATTTGAGTTTCATATTTGGTGATGGATTCATCAACAGTTAAACCGTCAAAAACAATAAGTTTCATTGTTATTTTATATTGCTGGCGATGGATACGTTTTAACTTTTATGCAAATGGATTTTAAAAACATTCTTTTAAATACACTAATTTTTTCTTTTGCTGTGACAGTGGCTCGTAATTCCTTTTTTTGATTCAGAATCGATTGTTAACGTCGGTAGGGTTGTTTGTAATGAAAGCAGAGTCGTTGATTGCACAGCAGCAGCTGGAGATAGGGTTTTTGTTTCTTCGAAAGGTAGAAAAAAATTGAACAAATGCTTCCATTGACATTATTGTTGCTGAATTTTAAACCTATATTCGATTTTCAATTCCAAACGAACGGAAAAAAAAGTTTCTGTTTCCAAAATTTATATGTTCATCACGCGGATCTATAAATTTATTTTGATATTATTTATAAGACTTGTATTCACTTCCAAAAATGTAGGGTTAGAGCGAATGATCTCGCTCAGTGTCTTCATTTTTTCACCGTTTCTATATGAGCTTGTAATCCACATGGGTGTTGGTATATTTTAGAATTTCTAGAGCCAAATCAGAAGAGTGTTCCAGATTTGTATCGAGCATTTTAGCACTGAAACCCAACAAATGACCAATGCATCCAGACTACGTGAAATCGATCGCATATTTGTTTTTTATTACACATTTAAGAGTGTTATTGTTGACTCCCACTTGAAAAATATCTTTAGCTTTAAGCAACGCATTACTCACTACTGAGCTTTTAATACACCTAGAGGGTCAGGCACATGTTTAATAAATGATTTTGCAAGTAAATGTTTATTTTGTTAATTTCGTATGCGCCATGCGGAATTGAAATTTTTTCAAGTTCCTTTGGTTTAGTTAGCGT
>JAHWXV010278156.1:0-13260 GCA_024586415.1 Phrixothrix hirtus | reverse complement strand
ATTTATGTACTGTTTACACAAGTTATTTTACTCCAAATTTCGTTGAAGAATCAACTCTTTTACAGTAACGTAACAGTAATGCAAGTTGGGCGTTGTTTTATTTAGATTTTATTAAGTAATATTGGAAAAATTCTTACATCATATTAAAGTACGATATTTTAACTTTACGATTAAAATGAAATAAGTAGCACTTTCACTATATCTACGAAATTGATTTATGATCATCGTTTGTTCTATCATATTCCATAGTGCAGCGCCCCGTGTAGTAAAAACAGCGACTGCCCGAGCGGGTAATTTGCCGTTAAAATATTTACTCGGCGGCATTTTGTACTAACAAGGTTCACAACATTTTATGGTTTTATGCGGCTTTCCCGCAGATCAATCAGTTATCATGCATCCGCGGCTGAAATGACTCGAGACAATTAGTTTTCTTTTGAAATCGGAACACGATATTAAATTTTTTTTATCGTCCTAATCATATGTTCAAACAATTGAACAGATACTCTATGTGGATCCTCGAAAATACTAACAAGTAAGGCAAAAGATTTAAATACGTGAATCAGGTGCATAAGATCATATGTTATGCAAGCCATGAAAAGATATTCTAAAACCTATATTGTCATGAAATGATAGGAATAACTTTAGTTATATATACAAAAATAATCAATCTGGATATAAATTAGAAATGAACTTAGAGGTTAACTAAATCAAAATATCTAACATTCGAAATTTAATTAAAAGCAAGAAATGTAAAGTATAAATGTAACTTGAATATTAATTATTAGAAACATGATGAGGTAAACAGTCAGAAATCCAATTATAGTTCAGTCAGGAAATAGGTATGTTTGCTAAGCAAACATTATGCCGATAACTAGATGAAAAATAAGATAAAATAATATCAAGCGTTCAGCCGAATAAAATGGCATCCCAATATACATTATTTTAAATAATTGTAATTGTTGGCAGTTTCACGTGCAATTTTAAAAAAGAAAGTTTATACCAGGATTGTAATTAATGAAATCTTGACAAAATCCCTTAACTAGATTCTTACACTTTAAAACTTAAGCTTTTATTTGAAAGCATTTTACTTTTTAAAACATTTTGAAGCTAATTATTTGGAGAGTTCAGTCAATGGTGATACAATTTCTTTTTAAAAGATTACATATGAAACTGCTAATAATTATAAATATCTGAAATGGTGTATGTTGGGTTGCTACTTTATTCGAATGGACGCTTAAATAGGTATGAAAAAAAAATTGTATAACTTATAAGTCAATAATTACAAGTAGTTTAAGAAAGGCGAAATTCATTAACTTTGATATCCCAAACTGAATTAAAATAAGTAACAACAAAGAAAAATTTGTCACGCGCAAATTAGACAGAAAAATCAGTTATCACAATATAACGACAGAAATCTAAGTTTATAGCAGCAATTGGTTTTAATATAAGGAAAATCTGATGGAGGTAGCGTGTTTAAACAATTATGTCCTACATGATACAGCGCTCCACGGTTGATAGATAGGCTTACAGAAAGGACGGGGCACTTAAGGCGAAACTCTGGCATCACTAACGGCCGTCGGGCGATATAAGCCTTCACAGTCTATAAAATTACTTAACACTACAAAACGCCTAAGATACATTTTAATATTAAAAGACATGTACAATTATGCATAAATGTCACAATGTCTGTAGCAACTTTACATCTAATTAACATCTATAATGGTCCATGCATTTTTAAAGCAATTTAGTATAAGCTTTCAAGTAACAGTGGAGATGGTCCCTAGAAGTTCAACTGTAGCACTTGACTCTAGTATGCAGATATAGGCACGGTATACATTAAACTTACGATACCTTTATAAAAGGGATTGGGGTACTTAAACCTAGTTTTAAATTATGGGATATAGACATTTATTCGTCAGAGACTGTTCGATATTACCGATGGAAACAGCACACTAAATGACACTGATAAACGAAATAGCCATCAATGGGCAATAGTTATGGATTGAACTAGTAGGATATACACATAAATCAAGCTTAGCGATTGAATTGTACCGTATTAATAAAGTACAAGAGAATTAACACATGGTCGACAACACAGCATTCCCAAATATAAGGATCCTATTGGTTCTGAACCAATTACAAATACACTACCGTTTATAAGCCGTATAATGAAATAAAACTCATGAGCGATTTTAGCTAATGCGTAATTACTTTACATATTTATACATAATTTAACATACCATTAACCACAAATTTCATAGAAACTGCAACTTGTTAGTAAAGGCAGTATATCTAAGACAGCCATAATCCTGGAATATTTATAAGGGTTTGTTGTATTTCAAATTTAAAAGAGATCAAAAGGTTATTGCTCATAGCTAGGGGTACATACTAGGTTTGTCCCATTATAATACGTTTAAAAAATTGGTAGCGATTAGCGGTGAGGTCCGAGGGTCGACCGCAGTTGGAAGGGGCGACAAGAATCTAGACCACGTTTATAATACGTGATATTATTAAATCGCATTTCTTTTTCTTTCAAGTCCGTCATCTGCATGGCGGTTCCTTATCGAACAGTAGCGCATCAATATCAAATTTTTGTAGAACGCAGCAAAACGTCCAATAAATTTGTGAATCGTTGAGGAACTTTATGGAAAAGAGGATTTAAAGAAATCAGCAATCCAGAAGTGGTCGAACTAATTTCTAGAAATGCCGCATAACTTTCAAGACGGTCCTCATCCAGAGCGCCCTTCCGCCTCATTTTCTGGTAAAGAAAATGTCAGAATGGTCACAGAAGAACTAAAGCATACAATTTTAACTGAAAATATAGAGATTAAGATGTGTGCAAAAATTGTTCCAAATCTTTTATTTCCTGAACAGAAGCCCTGAAGTATTGAGTGATATGAAGAACGAGTTGTCTATTAAGACTCTGTTGACGGAATCATCACAGGAATTAGTCTTGGTATTGCAACTTTAATATCGAACCGAAATTCTAAATCAAGGATTGGAAGCGCGCTGGTGGCCGAGAAAGAAGCATTTTCAGAGTCTATATTGAATGTGGAGGCAATCTTAATCGTTTTTTTCGATTCTCGAAGCATCGCTCATCCTATAAGCGTTTGTAAGCGAGCGTGGCCAGTGTCCTCTCAGATTTGTACCTGAGAAGTGGCGCGTCCTCGATAATGGTAACGAACCATTCTATACGTCGTTGGTTATGCGCAAATTTTTAGTACAAAGCTTAATAATTTTTGCGGTATTTGGGGAATGTGGATACCACTAGAACCGCGACGACGTGGCAACTGTAAACACTTACAGCGGAAACAGCTGTAAGGCAACTATGTAGCATTGCGTGAAGATAACTTTGAAGAGCGCCAAGTAGAATGGGGCGATTAATAATTTAATAAAAATGTTATTATTCTTTTAGACATATTCGTGTACTTAAACGATGTTTAAGTCTTAAAGGACTATTTACGTTTTTGTGCGTTGTGTTGCAAATTTGGCAAAGCGGGTTGAACAAAGAGTAAAGATTGTAGCTTTACTTGAGCTGTAATATTCTAAAAGAAATTCCTCGGCAATTGCAGGTTTCTAAATATCGTGTACGTCAGATAGTTAGATGAACGGGATATACTGGACCTTTTCGTGTTAAAGGATGTAGTAGAACATGGCGAATTTCGTTTATCTGGTCAACATGGGCAGAAAAGGCTTAACTGTGTACCAGCTTATACAAATTAGACAACTGAAGAACAGAAATATATTTCATGGACCGACGAATGTAAACTGAAACTGTATGGTACTAACTGGCACACGTTTGTTTATAATTATGCTTTTGAGAGAACTCTGAATGAACGTGTAATTAATAAAGTTAAGTATGATGGTGGAACTTTTATAAAAGGAAATTGTTTTGAGAGTGTTTACATCAGAAAACAGTTTCAAATAACAAAAAAGATTATCAAAGATGTCATGTCTATTTGATAATAGTACAAGAATATATGGTTCTAGTAGAACTAGAACGACGCGGGGAAGAGATAATTTACCAGCCAGTGCATCACATAAGCTAACTGAATACCAAAAATTGCTGCGAATTCAACATTGTAAAGACTTGACTAAAGAGTCAAAAAAGGACGAAAACTTCAAGTATTCTATTGTAACTGGCGATGAAATCAGGCGCCAAAGCTCTGAATGGAAGCATCCAAATGAAGACAAAACAAAATAACCGTTTGGTGAAGTCAAAAGTCAAAACAATGTTGACTTGTTTTTATGATTCGGAAGACAGCGCAGAAATAGTTTGAACCAGCTGGTCAAACAGACAATTCTGTGTATTATCTTGGTGTTATGAAACGTCTTTTGTCGAGTATTCGTCGTGTGCGTTATTAATATCGTGAAAATGGAACCTGCCGTTTGTTACATGATAATGCACCATCTCATTGCTGGACGCTTGTCACTGCTTTTTTAATTAAAAATGGCATTTTAGTCATCAAACATTCACCATATTCACTTATTTTCGCCCACTGCGACGTCTATCTATTCTCTAAACTACATTTACCGATGAAAGGACAGTGTTATACCGGTGTTGAAGCCATTCAGAAGGTGTCGACAGCAATGTTGAAGGACATATCTAAAGACGAACTTAAACATTCATTCGACATGCTAATTGACCATACAAAACGTTGTATTGAAGCCGAAGGAAACTACTTTGAATAAAAGTACAAAAGAGCAACGAATATTTAAAGAAATCCTACAAGAAGAACTAACATACTAATTGATTTGGTGTACCGCAAAGTTTCCCGCGATTGCTAACTTTTCCCATAGAGTATAATTTAGTGGTAGATGAAGATAAATTTACTTTTTCCTAGGTACACCATGTGTGCATAAAATTTTCGTTTAATAAGATATTCAATTTTCTTTAATTATGGAAATAACTAAAGTAAGGCTTCCTTTTATTTTTGGTCTAATTAAAGTGAAGTGTTAGTTGGGTCATTTTCTTATATACAAATGTATTGCTTTCTATAGGCGCCTTGAAGTAAATTTTTTAATGTGTTTGAAACTTCGCTAGGGAAACTTTTTATTTTGGATAGTGAATCTTGTAGTACTTAGTCATTTTATTCCGAAATATGTTTTATACTTGTCTACAATTGCAGCTATCCACATTTTATTACTGTTTTTGGCGGGTCATTCAACCTGAGGGGAAGATCATACTCATGTTTTTTACATTTTTAAGTCCTGTTCTTTTTTTCATATTGTAAGTGTTTGATATAAGAATTTCATTTCCCGTTATTTTTATCGGGACATCCACACATATATCATTTTTAGGTACTTAGCTAAGATAGTGAGGGTAAGGAGCCCGATGCATCTGATGTAGTTACATAATGTAATATAACTTGTGAATAATTTATATCATTTTATTGTTTAAATTATAGTATCAAGTTTAGGCATACACAATTGTGTCCTATTAACACAGTTTCTTGTGTAAGCATGTAAGAGTTTTCCTTAAGTGACGAAAATCATTGTCTACAAGACTCCCGTTCCTCCTGAATTCTTATTAATGTATTTAGGCTGAGATATGATATATATTCGTCAAAGTACTAAAATCACTATTTCTGTTCAAATTTTAGGACCTTTTTTATAAACATGCAGAATTAGACATTTTACCGCCACGACAGGGTGAGATGATGGATGGTGTTGGTTAAGCTGTCGAATCAATAATTGTAAGGTAAATAATAGACAGAAACTTATGATTTTGACATATTCTTTACTATTTAGTTTATTGTGATAATTTACTTCTAACATTAGCATGCCAATATACTAAGTATGCTCCCGTTTACGGTGGTACGATTCTTCTTATTTGCTCATTTGTCGTAATATGAAATGATTTCTCATTCTCAAGTTATGATTAGTATTTCATAATCTATCTCAACTGATAAATTAGTTTGCCGTTTTGAAGTATGTCTCATGCTCATTTTTCTTACTTTTGGTACAGCAAGAGAGTCTGCATTTATCCCCTTTTCTAATTTGTGCAATGTGCTTAATTTTCTCAGTTTTCGTTTTCTTTTTTTTTCCTTCTTTCTTGTTGTATTATTCAAATTGTTTTTCTTCCAGTGCTCTTTTGCTTTTCTTTGCTTTTTGCTTTGCTTTTCTAGACTTTCTCTCGCTTTAATAATTTAAGTTTTGTAAATTGAGCTGGAGCCACGTTAAATGGGGGAATTAGTTGTAGTGTGAGAAGAACGATATGAGAAATGCTTTAGTAGCAGGGTTAAGTTAAAACGTCACGTGATTTGATCCAAGCATACCAGTAATATTTAAAGGCTGAATTGGACAATTTGATGATTCTAGAGCGACATCAGTATTTGTTGAAGCATAGTAGGCGTTACTAATAGATACTTACGAATTAGAAAGCCATATATCACTAGCTTTACAGGCACTTATAAGGTGTGTGAAAGTAGCGATTTTCCCAAAAATCGATACAGGGTCTTGAACACGACAAAGATTCATCGTTAAATAATCTTCGTAGGCTCCAATTAATGCTTTTTTATTTGCCTCGCATAGAGAATCATTCAGCGGTTATATAATGATTAAATACGAGCTGCAAATTTCAGTATAGTGATATGGTGTTCTTAGAATAAATTTGTGGTTTTCAAAGTTAAGTGCGATGTGACTTTATCCATTAACATTATGGTGGGATCGATTTAGTTAAGATGAACCGATGATATAAAATGTTGCAAATATATAATGAACACTTCACCAGTTATACAGCTAAATTCAAGGGCGAATCTAGCACAACTTGGTAATACATTACTAATGCAGGCCAGTTGTATTCACAACTGATGAAGTATTAGAAAGCAAGGTACGGAAGTTTCAGTTATGTTCATTCTTCAAAAAGCAATGTCTTCTATTCCTCTTTCCGTTGAAGAAATTTTTATTGAACTGTAAGTACCGGTACCTTCGCGGTCACTTTACAAAGGTCTATTCAATCTACATTATCAACTAATTAACTTTTGTAAGAAGAAGTTCGTGAAAACTTCCTAATATTTTCATTATGAAACAGCATGAAACATGCATCTAAATTCGTTTAAGTTTACGAAAGGTTAGTTTGAACATGTTCATAAAATTTTGAGTGGAATCTCTCTCAAGTTGTCTCTTTGCAAGACTAAACCCATTTTAAGCCTCATTGTGCTCAGTGAATTCAAATACAATTATACTAAGCTTGGTTTTTGTTGCACCAAGGGCTCTTTTATTATGATCGAAAGCATATCATTCAGTTGTTCTACCAAATGCTCAGAAAAAGTTAATTTATACTGTGCAGCACCGAGAGGGAAATTCAAGAGAACAAAAGAAAAATAAAATAAAACTGTTGTGCAGCTATGAATAATTCTAAAAATATGATGTTTAAATACTATAGCGCTACAAAGTGACCAATTACCTTCAAAATATAAAAAATAAATGCTTTAATACAATCAGACAAATTGACAAGTTTCGAACAATTAAGATTATGTTAAAAAATCTACTCACCTTATCTCGGTACCTCTTCACAATCTTCCAGCAACAGGTTCAGAAATATTATAACGGTATGCAGCGGCCTTAATATTTAAAACGTTATTGGTTGTCTCTTTGATCGCATTTTCCATGCTGTTTTGGGACCAAGTATGTTTAGACTTTTTGCAATGATGAACAGGCGATCGGGTACTAAACCATACCAAACCATTACACACGCTAAATGGATGGAATAACCGTAAAATTTCAATAAATACACTCAGATGAATTATACTGGTGCTATCACAACAGATAGTGTAACCAGCGTCGACCCAATTCCTGTACCATTAAACCGGGCTCAATTTATTTATTAATTAATTAGAATAAAAGATGCAAAACTAGTAATTACTACTAAAACGCTGTAACAGTTTTTTAGATGTTTTAAGTATTTAAGTGTAATTTAATTACTTTTAAGTCAACTAATCCCCCGTTACTCAATTTTAAATTCGCGCTGTCGAGATAAATTTCAATTTAGTTAATAAAGGTTTACAATTTCTACAATTTCCGATGTAATTTGGGTTACCTAATCTCATTCTCTGTAAGTCTTGATTTACGAGCATAGTTGTCTATTTGGTTACATCAAAGCGCGACATTGAGGCTTTTTGTGTCGGTTCGTTGAAGACGCATGTGTGAATCTACACCCCGACTTTCTCTTGCATCATTTTTCTTACTTTTGGAGAATAAAAACCTATATTTTTAAGGTGAGTAGACATCACTTGTTTCTGTGTACGGAGTTGACTGCTGATTTCTCTCTTTTAGTGTTTCAGTTATGGGGCTTAAGATACCCCAACATTTTCGAAAGTTTGACGGCATGCTATCAGGGCCGCCGACGGTTACTTGTTATATCCGATGTTGTGCTTGGAGGGTTCCTTGCCTTAGTCGACGTGCATACCTCTCCACACCGGTACCACCCATTGTTTCTACTCTATTGTGGAACGACAGCATCCTATAGGATAAGGATCTTCTATTTTTAAGGGTCTCGTCTATTTTCTACATACTTCAACATTTGCGTCAGTTTTCCTGCATTTCTATCTGTTAGTACGCGGTTAAGATTAAGAAATTTTAGCTACATTTTGAACCCGCATAATGTGACTTCACATCCTAAAATTAGTATTTTGTGGTCAACCTGTAAATTGTATTAATGTTGCTATATAATTAGTTTCGTTGCAATTATATATTTGCTGGCGATTCTAGACAAGAATAAATTGCTTTGTATAGGAAAAACATCCTTTGCATACATTAACTATTAATTTGTAAGGTAAGAGTGGCTTAGAGACCGCATGCCGCTGTCTTGTCCGTGACAAATTTAGCGATACTCGCACTGCGATTTCTTTCCCATTAAATTACTTTAAAATATTTAAACTTTGCTTTCTATTGGATTTTTGATGTCAATTTATTACATATTTTTAAATTCATAGTTTCTGTAAAGGCGTACTTGAACATACAAAATTTAATTAATTACGCGCGCATTTAAGCATCGTTTTTTACTTAGTTGAAACAATCGTCCATCGCTGCAGCGACGTTTGAAAACCGGAATATCTCGCGCATTTATTTTTACAGCTTTTGCTTTAGCGTTTAATTTTTATTTATTTTGTTGAATTACTTGAGGTTTATTAACAACAAGATTCGCAAATTTAATTTTTATTACATATCAATAATTCATTAATTAGATTCACCGACACCTTGGATTTTACAAACTCATTTTTTTATTTTAGGCTTTAAAATTATTTTAGTGCGGTATGGATTTGTGTGAAATTTCTTATTATTTTGTAACTTTGCTATGAAAATATGATTTATCTAACCTCAGGTCTTGGAAATACTTTACTAAATTCAATTTTGCTAAACAAACATATTTACGCATGAAGTTCTCAAACTGTTTTACTGAATTCTATTTTATATATCTAAAAGGACGATTAGTTCAAACTGCTCTCGAATGTTGTTGGGGAAGTAGGAAACAAAAATAAACCGATTCTAACTTACTCTTATCTCTTTCCTTTACATAATGCTATACTGTGTCAGATTTCTTTTCAGATTAATTGCGTTTATCTTTTGCTGCGATTTTCTACGGTCTTAGACGCGAGAAGCAGAATATTTACAATTTCGTTGAGGTAAGTCCAATGTTCAGAATTGTCAACATCTTCTCGCTGAATCAATCTACAACGCTTTCACCCTTATGCGTCTAGATTTACACAAGCGTTTTCAACTGCAAAGGTGTGGCGCCCATTTCTTTTTCTAAGCATTCAGATTACTTATATTGTTTAGCTCGTATGCGTTTCTGAACTGCCGGTACTCGCCACCACCGCTTTTGGTTTTCTTCGGCCGTACGGGAAGCGCTCGTGTACAGCAATTTTAACAACCATTAGTGGTTACTACGGCCGCTTTTCATGCAATTACATCCCATCTCCTAGCCTTCGTAGCACTAGGGCCAGCCGGTCATCTATTTTATTTTGTCACGTGGCGGCCAACGTTAAGGCCAACCGCTTTCTTCTATCCATTTTATACGTGACAGTTTCAATCACAGATATGTACTTTGCATACTTTGTTACGATTTAAAATCTTTGGTTGTCAATTTTGACTGTGAGTGTATATATCGACTTTTCACTCGCCCTATACATATAATTTAATGAGATGATTGTCGACCGGCGCAGATAGATCGATTTACGGGTGTAGTCGAAAAGTCGTTAGATTTTCGGCAACTGCTAGAACGTCGCCCTTTTATATCTTTTAATTTGAAGAAATTGCATTTACTCCAGCTTCTACAACCAAAATTATGAGTTTCATAATGTCATCTTAAGGTACCCTCTATTGTTATTACATTTCACTATGTTAAACTACCTGTTACACCTATAGGAAGTTTGTTAATTTTGACGGTCGTTAGCATAGCTCTACCTTTATTGTAAAGGAGCATCTTTGCGACCTAGATAGTATTCCAGGTAATTAATTCTTATATCCTTTAAACTTACCTAATTGTCTTTTAATTGATCTGGGAATTGCATACTAAATACTAATTACTAAACTCAACTACGTACAATTATATAGATGATATAACCTATGTAATTTAAAAAATTTTCTAAAAGCTAGACTAACGCAGGGATATGAAGGCAATCTACCTCAAGAAATAGAAGCATCTTGAAGTATGCAAGTCCCATAAACATTTGAGGCTGTTAAGACTTTGAGATAAGTACTAGAATTAGGCCAACTGTTTCTAATTTATAAACAATTAATGTGTATTATTAATTTATATGTTGTTGGTTTGAATTAAAGCCTTGTTGATATTTATTTGTTTAATTTGCAAATCATGAAACATCATCGTACTTCATTAATGAATAAGTACGATTCAACACGACCTCGCTGACTACTGATAGCAGGCATAACAACTTGCTGAGCTTGGAACTGAATGAGCAACTAGAATATGTGAAAATAGATATTTTAGAATTGTCATAAAAAAACAAATTTACTGCTGATTGACATGGAAGAAAGTAACAAGACCGACTTACACGTTTCGTAACTACTATTTGCGCCCAAAACTGAATAATTCTGGCTTAAGCGAACATAAAGTAACGTTAGCCTGGCCGTTTACAAAAACTTGATGGTATACATACATACATCTAAGGTAATATAGAGAAATCATACTCATACCGTAATTAACATTTTGTTTCTTTTAACAGTCTTATAGGTACCAAATCCAAAGCATAATTTCGAAAAGCATTGAAAAAACATCTAATGCTTTAAATAATAATGAGATATTTATCAGCAGACATACTTGTATTAGATATTTTTCGTCTAAATTATATTTTAAAGAATTTCATTTTAAGTATTGCACTTTCTCATGTAAGCTGAACGCGACCAGATGCAATGCTCCGGACCATTGACGAAGCTTGTTTTTTGAAAAATATAGCATTTCTGTATTATTTCTGAGCAAATAGGTATTCCATTGATGATTTATTTTTTGTTAAATTCGTTGAAATATTCTATTCATAATTTCTTCATTATGCAGTTAGTCGTTAAATTTTTAGTGTATAAAGCTTTAATGCTTAATTTGCAAATCAATTACTTTTTGTGCTGGAATATTCTACACAACTTACTGTGAAATGTTCGTCTCAAAAATCGTTAGTTAAGTATTTAGTTCAGGTAGTGTAGCTAAAAAGTTGCTGCCTTTCCTTCCATCTATAGGGTAGAGGAATATTCAACAATAAATGATAATAATTTTCTTCGTACTCCATACCTTTAGTCATCTTCCAAATACTGATGGCTTTCCAAAGTAGCCCCATTGGTTACATTGGACTTATACTGGCGTTTCTGCAATCCTTCAAAGGCTTACTGGAAGCATTTCTTGACAGATCCTCCAGAGTTGCCTCGGCAGTCTTCGCTACTGATGCTGAAACCAATAAGTGCGTTTCATTTACCAATTGTGGAAAAATCAAAGCGTCACGAAGGGCAAGACCTGGGCTGTAGCGTGAATCAGATACACATTACACTTTGGTTTTAGTGAGATACCCCATCCCTCTATTACCAATGTGTGATCATGCGCTATCGTGATGTAATATTCACCCTGTTGCATGGAGATCTAGTTAGTTTCGCCTAGGATGGTCAAAATGGTGAGGTCATCTTTCAGCAGTAGCTACTATCTTCGAAAGAAGTTTCTTGCCGTCTCCCTATTCCAGTTGTCTGAGCTTCACAAGAACTTGCATGTTGCTCGGGAGTAAACAGTCTCGAAACCCATCGCGAATAAACGTTTCATGTGCAGCTTCTCCATTACGAAAGTATGACCTAATCAAATAGTCGAGATTTCTGACGGGCACTGAATTTGACTTATCAATCTTCTCCCACAATTACGGTAGCTACATTGCTGTTTGTTTCCGGTAGAGATGTGGTTGAAGCTGCAGGACTTTTCGTTTTCGATGTTGAGTGCTATCTATCTTTGAAAATGTTTTAACACCAACAAACAATACTGCACGGAAGAGCAGATTCCCACAAGCCTATTATTATAATAATAAGTAAGTCTCCGTCCGTGATGTCTTCAGACAGATAAAATTTAGGACAAGCAAACACTTCTGCAAGTGTTAATCCCGTTGTTCTGTGGGTAAAACTGAACATCTTTCAACTCAATCGCTTATCGTCGGTCACAATTGAAACTTAACCGAACATAAGCATTATTATATATTAGACAAGGAATTATACCAACTTTGTTGCACAACAACAGCATTATGATTATGTACATTCATTATTGAGCAGTCCTCGTAGTTATCACCATAATTATAAATATCCGAAGTATTCTGGTGAGATATTTTGCCTTCAGTGTTCAATTATACATGTTGTAAAACCTCGTTACAAAGATTATAATCGGATTAAATGATGGAATTTAATTGTTTGGTTTGAAAAGGACTGCTACTATATATTACTGTTCTACGACAATACAAAAAATTAATAAATGGGTATGTCCTAGAGCAATTTTCAACTTACTTTTGGGAAATTATTGATGCATTTATAGAAATTTTAGAACCAAACGTCAATAGATCGAAAGTCTACTATATATTTACAATAACATTACTTTTCCATATATAATACATAAAATAAATCCAATATGAAAGCGAGATAAAACGTCAAACAGGTTTTGACAGCATATAAATTGCACTTGATTACATTTGTCGTTTCTATTTGTTTGAGTCATCGAATTATATGTAAAACGAAACTTATATATATATATATATATATATATATATATATATATATATATATATA
>JAHWXV010278145.1:0-12953 GCA_024586415.1 Phrixothrix hirtus | reverse complement strand
TTTTTTTTGTACATGATTCCTCAGGTATTTTTAAATTAAATGGTCAAATTGGACATAGCAATAGGTCGCCATGGACCTCAAGCTTGGCCTCCGCGGTCCCCAGATTTAAATAGTTTGGACTTTTTCCTATGGGAGAATCTTAAAACACTGGTTTATACCACTCCAGTTAACACTGTAGAAGAACTAAGCAATCACGTTAGAGATTCTTGTAATGTAATAAGGAATACTCCAGCCATTTATGAAAGAGTGTGGGCTAATATGTGACGCAGAATTGAAGCATGCATCCTTGGAGGTGGAGGGAATTTCCAGCATCTTATTTAGTTTTTCTGTGTTTGTTTTGTTTCACAAAATCTTTATTAATCTGTTAGCAGTTAATCAAATTTATTTATTTTCACCTACTGACAGTTGTTCTTTATTTTTTTACTGAGAACCTGTTGTAGATACGAAAAAAGTCAAGAGATCTTTTTTATTAAAAAATGGTATATCATTCACAAAACAATTTTTGTTTTTAAAAAAGCAGTGGTGTACCATTCTTCCCATACAAAGTAGTCAAGGAAAATTAATTTGGACGCCACTTGTTAAAATTTAACATAGGTTAGTATAAAAAAGATGTGTTTCTATATCTACTTTACACCTCCAAAGTTTTATAAAAATATCTGATGTAGTTGTGGAGTTATTAAAAGAAAATCTAAAAAAAAATTTATTTATCACTCAAAATATGCCAAGATAAAGCGAAAACGGACCTATGTTTATATGAACTTTTTTCTTAAAATCATGCACAGATTAACTAGCTGCAATTTTCACATTCAGTTATGTAACACATTGTATATATATACAAATCTCGGGTTGCTATGTTTTTCGGGCAGATTTTTAAGAATTGCAAGGTAATCATATAATAAAAGGCATAATTTCTTAAACTCTGAATTCGACTTTACTCGCAGCTGAATTTGATAACTTTTGTCGTAATATACATACGTCTTTAAAAAATGAAATTTTAGACTAACTTAACTAAAAATTTTCTTATTGGTTATTGGATAATAGGAAAGCTACCTTATAAAACCGCAATTTTGGAGACGTTATCATTGCACTGAATAAAGTAAATTAATTAACCGTTTAATTGAATTTAAATTAGTGTTTTTAAAAGAAAACTACGGTATAAGTAAAACACTTAAACTGTTAGTATTACTTAAATATAACTATTAATTTTAATGTTTACGAACTTTAATCATTCCTTAATTATCGTCGTAACCTTTTAATATCTTCACCTTTGTAACATATTATTTCATTTCAACTTAATGTCTTTCCATACAACTATCCATTTTATTAAAATTTATTAAAAATACGTAGGTACCGTCACTCGTAATTCTGATTCATTTCTTTCATACATTTGCAAACATTTTCTCCTTGATGTAGCTAATTGTCTACTTACTGTTTTAATAACCCTCAAACTACATCTGATTTTAAGCAATTAAATAAAGCGACAAATGTGTGATATTTCCTTCACATCAGGAAGTAAAGTGAAAGGAATGTTCTTAAAGTTGGCTTTTCTGCGAAAGTGCCATCGGCATATAAAAGTTTTCTCCTTGAATAAAGGGTGAAAGAATACACTGAAAACTAATCTGTTGCAACAGAATACCAATAACTTATACAAACAATTATATGGTATATAAATGGTTGTCATCGTTGCAGTTGCTTTGATTACAATTGTTATTTGAAGAATTTGCTTTACTTACCTAACCAACATTATTTTTCTAGTTGCTTTCTTATTTGATAGAAAACCTTCAAATATTTCAATATCAAATTAGCTCATTGTAATCAAACATCAATCAAACATAATAGAAGATCATTATGTAAGGATCAAAATTATATCAATTTCCAATTGCAAAACTTGATTTCATTAAAATAATTATAAAAAATATAGTGTTATATTTATCTGCAAATTGCATAACTTGTTCTGAAATATAATATCCGTAGAAAAACTTTTACAATACGTACATCACTTTGCTTGATGTAGTTCTATTTTAGAACGATAAATACATATATATATCACTGTATCCAAAGTTTTACGAATAGTTGGAAAAGTTAGATAATAAATAAGGCTATTCGCAGCTAAGCAGCTATTTGAATTATCTGGGGGTATTGTTAATTCAAACTTTGTTAAAATACATCACAGGGTTACATAAAGTTTGTTATAAACTAGTTCTTGGAGAACTCTATTAACTAGGTTCTTGCTTTTCAATTTAGCACAACCAAGATTTATGAACTTTTTGCTAATTCCTATCTTAGATAAATTTAATTACGGTTTGTATATATTCTTAGGTGAATAGAATTATATTCAAAGACAGCGACATAACTAACCGCGTCATACTAAAGGCACTTGAACTATTCTGTACTGGATTCTCATTTAATTTAAAAGCGTCACTATTGTCTTAAAGTAAATTTCTAACATCATGTTTATGTATTGTTAGATTATATTACAATCACATATGTAGATATCTTAAAAAAACTATAACTTAGTGCAATCCAATTTAAATAATAGGTAAACGTTAAGAACATTACAGTTAAAAAAGATTTATTCGTTCCTTATGTTAAGCTTTTACATTTAAAATAACACTTTACTTCAAAGTATAAAATGAAAGCAAGTTAATGGGAAGATCTATAAATATTATTTAATATTCACAAACAATGGATCTACTTGTCAAAATCCTTACTTCTAAAATATTTAGTATTTACAAACTCCGCCAATGGGGTTCATAACAGTCACATAAAGGATAAGAATAAGTAAAACGTAAAAAATTTAAATAAACGTTTGAGTAAGTAGTTTTATTATAACCTTTTACATATATTAAATTACTTTCGATAACAATTACAAAAGATTTTATATGCACGCATAACGAAATAATAGTATATTATAAAACTAATGCTGAAAGTTGGAAATATCTATTCAACACGTGTTATACACTATACTTTTCCGGTGAGCACCTATTCTTTACAACTTTTAAAATAACTTGTGTCAATTAAACTTGAATAAGCATCCCCGATTTTAGTATATTACTCTAGCAACCTACTATGTAAGCGTGCTGACAATTTTACAACAGTTTTGTTGCTATGCGCAATGTGTAACTTTCAATGTTACTAACTTATGCGAAATTATTCATTTTTCATAGTGGTCGTCGGAAAACAATGTATTCGTACGTTACACTTAAAATTAATTAAGCTAAAAACAGATATTTTACTTTTTGTTTCTAACCGATTATTATATATTTGTTCAAGTTGAATCGTTTGACAATAGGGGAATAAATATTTATTATTATATTTAAGCATCACCTTTAAGGCTAAAATTTCAGCATACAAACTACGTAGAATTTTGTTTTTTACATCTGAGGTTTATTGTTCATTTTATGATTTTCTAAAATCAAATATTATGATTGAGTGCGTTGACTGCAGTTACTTGATATAATTTTAATAAACGAAGATGGCGCGGCACTAGCATTGTGAAAATTTTGAGCCACATATACGTTTATTTCAATAATTATACGAGGATATCATTCAAAACGTGCCGGAATTAATAAGCAGGCAGGGTTGTAGAACTCGGTAGAATATAATGTGGCAAAACAAAGTTTTTGGAAGTCCATACAAGATATAACCACGTTGTTGAATTTTAAGTGGAGAAATCAGTATCTATATTATTTAGAACTAGCAAAAATTTCTCTTCATTTCAACCGATAAAGCTTGGTTCCATCTTCCGAGTTATGTAAACTCTCAAAACACATGACATAGAGTCGCTAACAATCCACAAAGGTTCAAACAGAAGCCATTACTTGATTTAAAATTTAGTATATGATGCGGTTTTTCTAGGATAAGATTAATTAGTTCAATACTCTTTAATAATACTGTTAATACTGATGTTTACTTGCAACTATACAATCAACTTTGTCATCAATTGATTCAACACGAACTTAGCTAGGCCTACTTTCAGCAGCATGGGGCAACATGTCGTACGACGAATCGTTCACTGGCTACAATATATTTTGATTTTCTAGAGGAAAAGACCGTTAGCAAGGGTCTGACTTCTTTCTGTGGAGTTCTTTTAATAGAAAAGTCTATCAAAATAATCCACAAACACTTCACGACCTGAAAAATAATATCAGCTAATGGATTACTGGCATTCACCAGTGTGCTGACCAGTGTGTATTGAAAAGTGTATTTCTTAACATATTCCGGCGTGCACAACTGTGCTTGGATACAAATCGAGAATATTTTGAGCACAGACCTTCAGTTACTATCTGGCACTTATTTTTATTTAAACTAGTTATTAGTACTTATTTTGATATTAAACAATATTAATCAAAACTGAATGTTTGCACCACCCTGAATAAAATCATATAAACCATTAATAACCAATGTTCTGTAACCGCAACATTTTACAAATAAGTTAATTTTTGTCATTGTTCAAAACAACAGGAAATAATTATGGTATATGGTGTAAACTTGGTGCAGTAATTTGTTAAATAAAATAATAACCTAAGTTTTGCCCGTATTCAAATTTGTATTTGTATTTGTATAAAATCATTTAAACAGTTAATAGCCAAGGTTGTGTAACCGCAACATTTTACAAATTAGTTAATTTTTGACAATATTCAAAACAACCCGAATTAAGTATCACGTATGATGTAAATATGGAGAAGTAATGTGTTGAACTAAAATAAAAACTTAAACTTTTGTCCTTGCTCAAATTTGACCGATTACCCTAATTAGTGTTCCATGTTTTGAGGAATCAAAATTTATAAAAAAAATTGGATATTGAAGCTAATGGTTGCTGACGATGAATAACTTTCTTCAATCTAACGTGATCTGCTATACCAATAAATATATTTTCAGTTGAAAAATAATTGTTTAATTTAAGTCTACCAAGTCTGAAAGTTTAACGTGAATCTATTGGCGATAAAAGAACAATGATATTTTTGAAAAAGCATCTGCCGTATTGAAAAACTCCCGGTATTTATATATATATATATATATATGAATAATATATGTTACATATATATATATGTGTGTGTGTGTGTGTGTGTGTGTGTGTGTGTGTGTAAACGCAACGTTGCCAGGTAAGTTTGTATTATAAGTGTTCCCGCCAGGACTTATACATTAACTGTTCTTCTCAATTTGATAAAAGTTCGCCTTTTCAAAAATAGTTCCACTAAAGAATTATACCACTTCATATAGTCAATTATAAATATCTTCTATAATTCATTGTTTACAGGCAGATACAAAAACCTAAACATAGTCTTAAACGTTGCTAAATTAAACAATAATTATTAATTGGCAGAGAAGAAGCATTTTCAAAAAAACAGAAGTTTTACACGTTACCAAAAGCTTTAAATCAACTGAACAAGAAATGCATCACTCAATAAACTCAAACAAACGCAATGTCTCAAAGAAAATACCCGACTTCCTAATCATTTATAATAAAATGATTAAATAATGTTGACAGTTTATTTCAGCTGCCAATTTGATTATTGTGCTTAATAGCGAATATAGATATATTCTTCAACACGTTCCTATATTTGAGTTTATTAGTAGAGGAATTTCTTATTTAGGCAAGTAGTCTCTGGCAGTTTTTGGTTTTCTTTTACAAAGCCTTGTTCCGCACAGATTAATAATTATTTTCTATTTTAGAGGCATTTACTTCATATTTAGAGCTTTGTAATACTTAATTATAATTCTATAACATGTGACGTTCGTTTTTAAGTTTTGAACTAATTAAATGCCTTTTCCTAAATTATTTATTATTTTCTACTTAGATATTTTATGTATTTTTAAATTAAATTTTCGTATATTACTTATTCCTAAGCTCAGATTCAATTATTTCGAATTTCACATTTTCTATATTAATATTAAACATTTCCTGATCTTCATCTTTAAATAATGTTTACTCATGTACGCCTATGGCTTATTAAAGAACCTTCAGTTAGTTTTTGACTTGCTAATTTAACGTTACAGTAAACTTGGCATTCTTTCTAACGTATTTTCGTATAAACAATGTTTAAAAATAGATGGATTTTTGTAATTTAATTGTGTGGTATTAAATTACCACATTTAATTTCTGTTTTCTAAATAATCACTGCAACAATTTTGTAGGAAAGCTTCACGTTTAGCATATTTTAAATTTTGCCATTTAGCAAATTCACCCGTAAAAAGTATTTTAGGGATTTTTCCTGGGAGATCTAACAAATCTCTTTTCACTTCTAGTATCAGCCATTGTTTGAATTACATATTGAGGCTGGATTATATGTAATAGAAGTTAGGATTTATTATTAACGTAATATATGGATTGAAAATAGTTGCCATCTGCTTTATGCAGGCAGCGGTATGATTGGTGGTATACCTTCTAGAAAACATTACTAAGAATACTCTATTAATATTATCACCTGGAATTCACAAAAAAAGTTCTACTTCTTGTTTACAATCTGTGAATAATTATATTTAAAATAACCTATTCAAATTCATATAATTGTAATATATTTGTTTATTTATTGCATGACATTTAATGTATTTATTTATCGGTTTAATTAATATGCTGTGATTGTCCATTATTTCATTTGTTTATTGTGAATAAAGTTAATTCTTGTTACTAGTGCATTTCTGCATACCAAAAGAACAATTCTGTGGCGCATAACAGTATCGTGCCTTTGAGAATACACAATATTCAATATAGGATAGAGCCCACTTCCTCTCTTCGACATTTATTTGAACTAGATGAAGCACAATCATCTTGTATTATATGTAACGTGTCACATGTACCTGAAATTGGACACAAAATACCTTTACTACTGTTCTTTATAATTTTTTTCTTTCATATTAAGAGTTATTTTGCATCAAGAAATTCAGCTACACCTTTATGATATTTATTTTTGCTAATTATGAAATTTAATAGTTCTTGTTAGCACCACGTATGTATATTTAAAATTTACTATAGCAGTTAATGACATAAAATACTCTTTATTAAGTATTTGTCATTCACTTCCTGCAAATATTCATAACTAAAATAGATTAACTCATTTCTTTGTTTATAAACAAAAATAAACGGCTGACAAAGTGGCGATTAGTTTTATAAACAAATCGAACAGGTCAAGTACAGACCGTGAACTTGATAACCTTGACTGGTTAAAAGAATTGCCTGCCAGATGTAGATTATCGTTATCAATTTTAGACATTCGTGTCTTACCTTGTACATGGAAAAACTTAAAGTTTTAATTACTAATTTCCCACTCCACTTTCATTAAATTCATAGTTTTAAGATCAGTTTCAAATCTGCTATTTATTTGTCTATCCATGCATATAAATTAATCCATGTATCATTTTTAAATGTACCGGTAATTCATTTTATTTGTTTGGAGGAACAATTAGTTAATTAGAGTTAACCAGTTAACATTTAACGTACATTTACATATTTAAGTTTCCATTTTTATTTATATACCGTATTAATTTTGTTTATTTTCTTAGTTCTGTGATCAAGTGTGTATAAATTCGAAATACGTTTGCTTTGAAAATCATATAAATACCGCAAAGAAATTCAAAATTTCAAAAGTCTTACTTTACCTCTGTTTAGAAGCAGGTCTAGTCTGACTATTTTTGAGAAAGCTCTTAAAGTTAAATCTGTATTCACTTGCATTATAAGCAGTCCTTTTTTGCCTTTTTGCCTTTTGAAAGCAGGTCTTGAAAGACTGATTTGAGAATAATTCTTAAATCTTGGACCTGTGCATGTATTATTGAAATAATAAGCCGAATTACATTAATTATTTTGTCAAGCCAATTAATTATTCCGTTAACGGAAGAAATATATTAAATCAGGTTTATAGCCAGTAAACATACTAAATAATAGATTAATTAATTGAGCTTTTTAAAGGAGAATCATTTTACAATACGATTTAGTTATTTGAATAAGCTGCTACTTCAGTATTTATTGAAATTAAATTTTAACTTAAATGCTTGAGGTTTGTTAAATTTGGTTTTTTTAATGTTTCTTTTACCTAAATACATCTCTCGCGACTTTGTAAAAGGCGCCGTGCTAACGTTTTTCCCTACGAAGATGTAGCTTCGCTATTTTCTTCAGTATATCTATTGAAGTATACCTTGGGAATGTCGAATACCAAAAACCAACACAATTAATCCTAAAACGTTAACATCCGAATAACTAGAACTGTAACTTTAACGCAAATTGACATAACAGCGTTTAAAAATAGCACTGCACATTAATAAACATTTAAATAGTCAGCCATTTTTAAACTCAATCAGCTGTATCGATATTATTGATCTATTCGAAGCAGACGTTACTGCATTTATACAACCTATAATGTCAATTAAAAGAACAGACTAATGTATACACTTTCTTACTAGTTCTTAACAAAAATTACCCCCAAACTTGAAATAAATTATGCACAAGAAATAGTTTGCCATAAATAAATTTTTATTTATAACAAGATTTAGTAAATGTACAAATATTATAATACGCATTTTTATATATGATTAGTTACAAATAAACCTAAATAAAACCGCACCAGTGTTAATTATTTATCAAGAATAAAGTAATAATTTTGAAAGGCAATAAGTAACCTATTACGAACATATAATTTAAATCTCAATACCATCTGTAGAGAACGAAGTTTGTTCTAAATACTCTGAATAAAATCAATAACTGAATAATAGCTATAATAATTTTTCATATCGTAAATTTAATTCACATTTAAAGTAACTGCAATTACAAATATATACAGCCAAGGCTGTAAACAAAGTGCACATCCTTTGAAATCCAATCCCGTACCTTTTCAACAGCAATCATAAATGTCACTACATCGTTTGCAAATAATAGGATTTAGTTTTAGATATAACTTTTATATATCTTCAAGTGAATCCATGTAATTGAGGTGGTAATTTTCAGTAATTTTGATAAGAAATGAGTCTTTCCCACGTGTTTTGGTAATGATTGTATTGAACTTTTTAAAGTTTGTAATTCAATTTACAATTATTTTCTATTAATAGGGCCAAACGTTTTCGCCTAAACCATATTGGCTGGCATCCTCAAGGCTTAAATACAAGAGTATATATGGTACAAGTTATAAATACAGGATGAATTAATTAATAAATTTGTGTAAAATTAAACTAAACTTACTTGTATATTGATTAGGTAATTTGTAAAAGTTTAATTAAAATAAAATGTAATAAAAGTTGTATGTTTTATATAAAAGAACGCACAGAACACACTTTGTCAATGTTATAAGACATAATTAAAACTTTTTTAAAAATTTTTTACAAAAAGAAATGTCAACACTTTTTTTAAATATTTTTGGAGGAATTTAAAAAAAAAGTGTTAACGTTTCTTTTTATACAGAAGATTTAAAAAAAAGTTTTAGTTATAATATGTCTTATATCATAGGCGAAGATACCTGTGTGTTCGTTTATATAAAATATACAACGTTTAACCTGTCTTAATTACATTTTTACAAATTACCTAACCATTATACAAGTAAGTTTAGTTTAATTTTACAGATATTTATTAATTAATTCATCCTATATTTATAGCTTGTACCATATGTACTCTTGTATTTAAGCCCTAAAGATGCCAACCAATAAGGTTTAGGCGAAAACGTTTGGCCCTATTAGCATAAAATAATTGTAAATTGAACTACAAACTCTAAAACTTTCAATAAAATAATTACCAAAACTCGTAGGGAATAACTCGTTTCTTGTCATAATTACTAATAACTTTTAGAATTGTATCCCACCGAAGGAGCTTGCTTCCTATATCTTACAGACCAAGGCTTTCACTACGACTTAGAGCTTACTCGAGGCAATGGGTTCAGCCTTAGTATAGTAATAGAGCAGGGTTTCATACTCAAACTCAAACTTGAGAACAATTTATTAATCATTTTTGAGTTATGGTCGATAAAGCGATGGCAGCCATTTTTCTAAAAGTTTGGGTAATAGAAAATAACACTATAAAAATTCCTCACTCATACAGTTCTTACATGTAATAGTCTAATTAAAAATATATATTATCTTAAAATTGTTTTTTCATACCCTCGCTCATTATCATCTCCTTTCACTACTAAAAGCTTTTTAACTACAGAAAGGTTCCCTTAGGTTATATTTACTAAATTTGCGAACAATTTGTTAAATTATGTATGGGTTATCGCGAACAAAACGTCACACTTATGCAGACAAGCATCACGTTAAAATTAGTACGCACGTGTTCAGGGGTCTATAAAGTGTGAAGATTTGTTGAAGTTGGCATATGTGAAATTTTGACATATTCTGGTAGTTTTGTTAATACATAATAGTTTAAAATTGCATTTCATTATCACGAGATACATTTTATCACTAAAATTGAATATCTCTTAATTTATAATTGAATGTGTGCCATAGGATAGTTTATTTCCTTATATGTTGTCTTGTTGGCAATGATCTCACTAGGTTGTTCGTCTGTGATTGGTTCTTCGTTAGCTTTGTGGACATCTTCCGTTTTATTTCACACCTGATGTTTTAGCTACAATAATAACCACGTACCGGCCTGACAATTTAATTTATCCTTAGTAATCTTAGTTTGTTCTACACTCATCTACTAAAACCTTTAATTGCAAATTAAAGGTCACGCCCCTGTTTACCTTATATTATGACTTGGCTGAACTATATGTATCTTTAAATATTTAATGATTGCTATAGGGTATATCTTACTACTTTTCCTTTAAAGAAAATTATTAAATTTGTTCCCAGCTGTTATTTACTTTTATGTTCCTTTGAGCAATTATAACTTCTTAAGTAGTATTTCGTTTAACTTATCTGAACACCCAAGCTGCTGTATAATTCGTGTGGTGGAACATTTTTTAAACCCTTCAATAGCACTGCTTCTTCTGTTCTTTGGTATGAACTGGCGACATTCAACGTAGCAGATAACTGTATTCCACCGTTCGTCTTACTTTATTGAACCGGGAATCGGAATTCGAACTAGAGCCTTTGTTTTTGTGGCTGAGGGTTCGGAATGCAGAATTTTCTTTGGCCCTCTTGGACTAGAACTGTTATGCAGTCATTTCCTCATGTCTACTAGAATTTTGCCAGACCAGGAGGTATTCCACCGCTAGTAGTGATTTTGAACGTACCAAATATCACATTGACATGAGACCTACGATTTTACTTCCTTCTCCGAGAAGAAGGCGTGTTTTTAAAAAAAATTTCCGCTGAAAAATTCACTTGTATCAATTTGATTTGAACCCGCATACTTTGGGTGTAGAGGCAAACATGTTAACCACTACACTAGTCGGTGCCGGAATTAGAGCCTTACTTCGCTTACATTGAAGCTGATATTTCATCAATTATAACAACATCTGACGATAAGGTACTGAATACGTCGTCGAGAAGTAGACCGCCATTGACAAGTCGCGTCTTCCATGTTGCAATTGGGATCTTCTAGGTCAAACCGTCATTGTGTTTTAAAATAAACGAAATAATTATTCTGCATGTACCCGTAATCATTCCAAGCATATAACTCGTACAAGAATTCATTAAATCGCTTCAGAAAAAATATTCTAAAATTGTCTCCAAACATTTTAGAATTATCAACAAGCAGCCATCCGCACTAGGCTAGAATAAACGTTTTGAGAATTCAGATCCCTGCCATTGTAGATTCCGGTTTAATTGCATCGCTATTGGTTCCTACAAATAAGAAGATGAAACCAAGTAAACTACTTGCGGTGCTTGCCGTATCACTGACTACAGCTAATTATCGAGCTTCGGGACTTTATCAATCCCCTTAACTTTACACTGATATATTCATAGTACCTGAAGTACCTCATGCTCCCATCTTAGGGATTGATTTTTGGAAGGTGTGTCTCACCTTTGTAATGAGAAATTCCACTTTTTGAAGCCCGAACTTTTAATGATTTCATCTTCTACCTCCTCACTACAGTCTTATAGTGGGTCTTTGTTTTAAAGAGTATTCTGACATACAGTAATTCATTGATGCATATTTCAACTTGAACTTTGATAACCTACGTTGTGTTACATCAATCCGTTAAGTAATTAAGACTAACTCACTACCTATAAAGTAACGTGATTGTCTTGAATCGCCATTCAAAAAGAGATTAACGTAGAATTATACAAATAGTTGTTGTTTCAGGTCATCGAAAGGTCAGTCCACTAGCGTATAGTCTAACCCTATATTAATAGTGAAAATATGAACAAATAGTATCATTCATGTGCTGATTTTAGAAATCTGGCCAAGCATTAAGCAAAAATGCCTATTTACTACCGTTCATTCTAAATCGCCTTATATACGTCTTTTGAAGCACCGCCATTGTATTTCGTAAGAATTTGCGTGCACCAATCTATGCGAGCATCATTTTCAGTTTGTTTTCACGGCTAAATCTTCATGGAATATTTTATATATGCTGGTCTAACTAATGTATAAGGTTACCTCAATCTCACAGTATGCCAGATGACGATCTTTAATTATTAGTTTTTGCACATCAGTAATGTTATCTGGCACAACAACTGATTTTGGGAGGCCTTCATGACTTTCGTCGGCAAGCGAACGGCTACCATGATTGAACTCATTATAACAGAGTTTCATAGTGGCAAAGGATGGGACTTCATCGACAAAAGTGGAAGTAAGTTGATCGATGCCGTCTTGTCTAGATAATCCACATTGAAGGTCGTAATACATCATCTCACGAAAATCTTTACGAGTTAATCCATTTTTACCCTGAGGCACAATTTTCAAGTCACTATAAACACCACTAATCAAGCTCAAATATCAAAATGTTATGAATAAGGTTATGTTAAAAATGTTAAACTTACCGTTAGAAATGTTAGATGGCGTCTTAATCACGTAATGTTGCCAAGACTCATGCTATATATATATATATATATATATATATATATATATATATATATATATATAT
>JAHWXV010278104.1:0-24055 GCA_024586415.1 Phrixothrix hirtus | reverse complement strand
GATTTTTTATGATTTTAAAAGTAATTTAACTCAACAACAATGTATGGATCGTCTTGTTTTGGCTTTTGGTAACGATGCATCATCCAAAACAACAATTTATCGCTAGTTTTCAGAATTCAAGTTTGGCCGCAGTAGTCACAGTAACGAATTTCGCGAAGGCCGTCCGCGAACTAGTGTTGTTTCAGAAAACATTGATGCTGTGCGTGATATGATTGAGGTGGATTGGCATGTGACTGACCGTGGAATAGAATCGACCCTTGGCATTGAGATTACACAAATATCAACGATTTTGCATGACCATTTGGCTGTGAAAAAATTATGTGCCCGATGGATTCCACACAACTTGACGGAGGCTCAAAAAGTGGCTCGTGTTCAATGCAGTAAGGAAATGCTGAAAAAATTTAAGCGTGGTGCTTCAAATTTGGTTTATAACATCATTACAGGTGACGAAACTTGGATTTATTCATATGAGCCAGAAACAAAACAACAGTCATGCGTTTGGGTATTTCAAGGTGAATTGGTACAACAAAAGTTGTCCGTTAACGAAGTATTTTAAAAAAAATGGTCGCAATATTTTTCAGTGTTAATGGTCACGTTGCTACCGTCGCTTTAAAGGATTGTCGCACGATCAATGCCGATTGGTATACAAGCATTTGCTTACCGGAAATCATAAATTAAATCAGAAAAACTAATGCAAAACTTGGGTTCATCTTGTACCATGACAATGCATCGTCCCACACAGCATCACATACTGTCGATTATTTGAAGCGACAAAAGGTAGAATTAATGACTCATTGTCCATACAGTCCGGTTTTAAGTCCAAATGATTTCTTTTTATTCCCGGTTGGCAAAATAAAATGCGTGGGACCCAGTTTTCAACACCTGAAGATGCCGTGGAAGCATTTAAAACTCATATTTGGTGTTTCAATAAGTGGTTGGAGCGCATGCAAGAGTGTATTAATTTTAAGGGAGAGTATTTTGAAAAACAACAGAAGCATTATTGCCTTATTTTCATTATGTTTTCATACCAATTCCTGATACAATTACAGCATCACTCGTAGAACTAATTTTATGCAGAAGTTATTATTAGGTGAGTACCTTAAAGCATTTCTTAAAATTGTTCTGTTGAACTCCAAGAAACATTAATACGTTTTTTGATATTATTTTGAGTTATTTTAAATAGAGTACACTTTTTATATAGGATAAACTATTGTCATAAAACTACCATTGTATTGATTGACATGGATCGCGTTTCTTTAATTAACTTTACAAGGTGACTCACACGATAACATTTGCTATCAACAAAATGAATACAGAATCTTAAAGCACTCGCCAGTATAACTTACTTAGAAAACAAATCGGAACAATAAGGATGACTAATTTCAAAGGAGTATAGAATGCCCTTTTAAAAACTCATTTCTCTTTCATTGGAATTCCGTTTAGAGGAGTTAAACAAGGAAGATTCAATACAACAATCATAAAGCTGAACAAGAATAAATGATTGATTAAATTGAATGATAATTGCACAAGAACTATATAGATTATTTTACGAAAAAAGACAATTGCGCTATTACTTATAATAATGTCATAGTAGTGCAGCATTTCTAAAATGCTCCCGCCTAATTTAATATTGTAACGATCAAGGTCCAGTTATATTTGTTTTTAATTTTAGTATTAAAGTAATGGTCCGGTGTGTTTTAATTGCTTGCTAGTTTATAGTTATAGAAATAAAGGTTTATTAGTAATTTTAGTGTATTGTCATGTCACGTATAGGTTACATTTCTTGATCATTAAAAATCTAAATATCTCAAAAATTTTTTCGTTTACTTAGAGAAACAAGTATGTGTAGTTGTTACTGATAAAATTCCTAATTTTTGAACTAACATGATAGTTACGACGTAGTTTATAACAATCCTTTTTTGGCCCTACACCTCTGAAATTATTAAGATTGGTAATTCTTTGAATAAGCTGGTTTGCTCCGGTCACTACAGTGGAAATTGGGGCTAGGTATTGCGATTACGAGAAGTTTAAGGAAGTTATAATTCAGGAATTTTTGCGTAGGTGTTCTAAAGACAATAATTAATCGTGAATAAGGGTAAAATAGTCGCGGATAAGGGCCTCACTTTAGTTTTAAATGGTAATTAAAGGAATATTCGCAGTTTAGAAGATAAAGAGACCGATCTCCAATTCTTTTACCTAGGGTTACCTTAATATGTACTTACAGTAGCTTAGTCCTTTCTATGCACGTTGCTGGGTTTCAATCGATCACCTCGATCAGGTAGAATTATGACGAATCACCTAAACTAATTAAGTACTAAAAAAAATGATAACTAATTCCTGTAAGAAAGTATAGGTTATCAGAACGTGTCTACATATAATAATAAAATAAGATCTGTACTTAAAAATTGAATATAATAAACAGTAAAACGTAGGCTATACAATTAAGAAATTATAGGTTCTCCCAATTGTAATTAACGGGAGCGATTATGTACTATTTCTAAATAAAGAGGCCCTTGTGTTACTAAAATTAAACTAATCTAAAGTGAACAAAATAAGTTAGCCATAATGACTCTAAATATTATAAAGTATTAAGTATTCAAAAACGCTAGTCTTTTAGTTATAGTTTTATGGACTTGTCCGGTAGTTCTACGTGATTATTTGATTTGCCCCAGCCGAAATAATTTAGCGGGGGGTGGAAATTGACGAAAGTTAATTAAGGAAATTTTGTCACTTACTTGGTGATCTCAAGATTACGTTATTCTCGTAGAAATTGGAGATTACAGATGGTGGTCTCGGATATTCATTTTATCGTATCTTTAATACAACTGTATCAGGATTAACCCTTTTGGTTCCAATTGACGGGAAGTCGGAATCGACCCTTTACTAGAAATTCGCCCTAGGCGGAAGTAGATCAAGAGGACAGTACTTAATACCTATCCTGACGACACGCACTATCAAAGAAACAACTTTACTTGTTATTCCTACGAGCGATACTCGGGAAGAGAAGCTCTTTCTGTTTGAAATTGATGAGGAAGACGAAAGGGGCCAATGTATATTTTTAAACTTGTTGGTCTTCAAGCAGGAATTGTCGAATATTTGTTTATTTAACAAAATGCTCCTAATTTTTATAAACTGTAATTTAGGATTTTAAGCTTTTCATAATCGTTCGTATAATGGAATTATATTATTTATAAGATTACAGAGCAATTTGAAGTACAACTAATATTGGTACTTTACCAATTGGATTTTATTAATACTACACGGAAATATATACCGGGTGTTTATAAATAAGCAACCAAAGTCGTAAGATTTTCAGACGAGGTTACAAGTTTCCTGTCGATTGAAATTCTCAAACTTAATTTATGTGAATATGATCTAAGATATGTAAGCTATACCGACTGTTTAGATAAATTTGATACAAAACTGTCTAACTTTCCTTTTTACTTTCAAATTTTCATTTAACTTTGATTGTCACACAACACTTTGATATTTCGTACCATCAAAGGTTTTGAATATTAATAATGTAAAAACTAAATCGTTTGCATGATTTAAATGGCACTTTTCCTCTAGAATACTCCCTGCATCTTTAGACTTTATTTGAATGTTAACTTTAGTTTGTGTGTCTCCTGGTAGTACCGCATAACACAGCGTCAGACTTTCGTTTATTCAAGTCTGATTGCAACTCTGGTATGCTATTTCAAACTGAAATTCTATAGGATAAACTGTAGTTTTGGTGTTTAAATAATTAAGTTAACGTAAAACTCAATAGGAAAAGTTACTTTTATTGCATATCACACGTGTCCTGAGAAGTTTATAAATTACTAGCTGTTATTACCTGAATGTTCAAATTGAGAAACACGATTTGAATAAACGACATTGTTTGCTATCGTGCACCATTGATTTAACGTTTTTTTACACACATTAAGAGTGTTGAGCATCGGAACATGAATATTTTAAGGTTATGCACTTTGTCATTTGCATATGCGACGTTCCACTTTGACACAAACCGCTGGCACTCAACAAACTGTTCTGCTTTGATCTAAAAGTGTTATAAACTTTCGAATTTAAAGATTTTTATGGCTTATATTTTACACTGTATCGTCAGGAAGACATCTACATTAATATGGAACTTGTGAACCGTTCATAGGCATAATAACCCCGATCCAACTCCCAAATTTCACGTGCTAACCAGCCACCTTTCTAGAGTGTCGAGATAAACTCTTCGCGCTGAATGGTGAACTGTTCTTCCTTTTCGCTTTCGAGGCGACCTAATAATGAAATTTTAGTATATCAATCGTATTTGCGTATGCTATTGTTATCGACACAATATTTATGGGTTAGGTTATAGACATGTATACAAAAATGACAGCTGTTAAAACGTTTAATAAAATAAAATCTTGCAGTGTTACACAATGTTGCTAACGACATTCCGTTTCTTCCAAAATTTTATTCCAAGTTATTATACTTTAAGTGTGGTATGACTTTTACGTTATTGATTACATAACCGTCGTGAAATGGCTTCCAACAACATTATTTGAAATCTAAACTTCAACTACACTATTTAAACGATGATTAAAACTAATGTTTAGAGGTAATAGATCTTAATGCGCACCCCAACGCGACTAGCACCAACCGCACATATACTGAATGGTCCCGAAACTAAAAATACTTTTGAATTATTTTAGAAGGGCTTAATAAAAAATTCAAATAACCGAAATTAAAAATAAACGCCATAATATTTAGAGACAAACTATAAAATAACGCATACAAATAATAAATCTTAAAACCAATGAAAAACTTTCATAAATATTAAAATTAATTTAAAATTTACAATAAACGACAATAAAATGTTTTGACTTTATTTACAAATAAAATACTTGGAATGATTCATTAATCCTTACCTAGAATAATATATCGCATAGTTCAAAGTTATTGACCTATGCTTAAAGATTTAAATAACTAACAAGAGGGCATAATAAGACCTTGATTATCTCAAATGTGCTTCTTGAATGAATTATGTTAACTATAATTATCCCTAATTATTTTATTTAATGATTATTTTCACACATTTATACCTGATGGAGGTAAATTTATATTAATTTTACTTAATACATTTTAAAATATTGACTGAACTATATAAGAACTACATCTATATTATATTTGGTGTACTGCAGTAATGGATTACATAAACATCGGACGCTGAACACCTTAGTCATAATGAAAAAATAATATTTAAACATCGTAATAATAAACTGTGTTCTGGTTAAAACTACTTTAGAAGAACCCTTACATATAATAAGTTGTGTTGTTTGAACTTTGGAACAAGTTGGGTTCTTCTTGAAGTTATTTTGCATGATCTCTTACATGCAGTATCTATTGAAATTTTAGGAAAATTTAGTAATATGCATATATATTAGATAATTCTAGGAACAACAGCATTTCGTGCTCTACAAGTAAATATCTACTCTAGAGTGCGATATGTAATTATAAAATTAATTTTGATATCCATCTAACAAATATTTTGCGTGTAAAATAGAAAAACTTTATTAAGTCACAATAAACTTTAATTATTGCGTGTTCAATAAAATTTATACAGAATTTTAACGATTTGTGAACGCTCTTGAAGCAATGTCATTTATACGAGTATAAAAGATATTTATCGCTTTTGAGTGCAAAAAGAACTGAAGGTGGAACCTACTTACTTATATATGAATCAATTTGATATCAACACTGTGATTTAGGAAGATATAAGAGAGTAAAAGCTAAAAAGGTTATTATGACATTTTCATTGGTTTAGGAAGTATCTGAAAAAAGCTGAAACTTTAATTTTTGTTTTTTGAATATTGTGCTCTTAATTGAAAACCAGGGGCACATGTTCAAGACTGTTTTTTAATATTTCTTTAATAATACTATTATATTCCGACTTTCGTCTTTTCAAAATGGTTTTCATATTAATTTTTCAATGCGGGCTTCAGTATTATTTGGAATTCTTTCGCAACATATCATACTCATTATGTACCATAATAAATACTTTCTGACTTACTAATATTTATTGGTCAAAATCTATTTGTATCAAAGGAATTTAATGAGATGCTGGAATATTTGTAGTTGTTGTTAAAGTAGGTTTAAACAAACTGACATTCAGGTCAATTACGCTCATCGTATCAACATCTCGTGGAGCTATCATTAAAGTGCTGAGATTTTCAGAAATCTCGGTATCTTAGGTGGGGGAGAGTTTAGAATTTCATTGGACTATGGAAATTGATATCCAACGATATTGCATTGAAAATTGCCCAGGGCTGGGCAGTCATACAAAAGATGAAAGAACGTCTCATCGTCTACATTTCCTGCAAAGGGGACCCTAGCGGATTCTAATTGTGAACAGGTGTTTGTTGAAGTTATGACCTCTAGGATACTAGTCTATGCTCTGATTTCTTTCTCACTTAATAAAAGTAGGAACTGGGTTTTGTTTTGAAGTTGGACCTAAAATTAGAAGCCTAGCTTGTCTAATAATTTGTTTATCTCATCATTTGAACCTGAAGAGCAGATCAGCCTTAATGGTAGATTTTATGAGGAAGTTAGGTAAGCCGATATTGGGGGCGGTTGCTTACGTAGCGGTACCCGCCTTAGCCCCCAAACCTGCTTTTTCATTACCTGATATCCCTGATGGCCAGGAATCGAGAAAATCGTCAATTTGTTGTTCTTACATATTGCAGCCTATATGTTCTGCCAGAATTCTCAGACCAATCTGGATGATATGGTGGTATTGTATAAGAACCTTACGGTACCTTAAGTGTCAGTAAAAATAGTAAGCTGTAGGTTGTTATAGCCGCTTCAGATTCAGTCTTTTGCGCAAGCCGAAATTGCATACATTTCGGCTTGAAACACAAAAACGTATGGCTCCAATGGAATGATTAATTCGATTTTGGGACGCTTGCTGTAGATGTCTGCCGTACCAGAGATGCTAGACGTTGACGCGTCTGTGAACTAAATTAAGCCTTGACGATTGAACAGTTGCTGCTGATGATTACTCCAATCCGCTATGATTGGGATTGCACTAGAAAATAGAGTATTAAATGCAGTGACTGTAGTAACACACTCACCTGCAGCCCAGCATGTGCCGGTAAACTGTTAGGGATTGCAGCATGCCCCCAGATGTAAGCCTCACCACACCATCTTTCGGATTGAAGCAGTCTAAATAAAGAGTTCATAGTCTCTATTTTTACCGGAAGGCACAAAACTGGCAAATCAAGCAACACATCCGGAACTGCAGTCGGTGTAGTTCGTAGGTTTAAATAAATTTATATCGTTTTCTATGCAGCATAACAAAAATGTCTCTGCAGGCGAAAGCATGACTACTAGTCCTATGACAATCGTGAAACGATGTTTATCAAGTCGTAAAGAATTAGTGATAGCATGCTAAAAATTACGCTGAATAATTGATACACACCCATTTGCAATTTGAATTCCTTTTTGTGAGTTTTCGGTAGGTTTATGGTATACATAGTTCTTCATAGATCCTCACAGGCAGTAAACCAGTTGGTTAAAAGTGGGGTGATCCAGCAATCCATTCAACGAGTATCCAGTTTTCGATCCATCTATTTGAAATTGTATAATTAGGTTACTTATTGCTTCTTTAGAGTTATGATTAGAAGCTCCACGCCGTTATACTTAATGCATATATAGCAATAATAATTGCTTTAATGAAATGTCATACCAATAGTATTGAAATGTAAAACCCCTAAATTTCAAAAGAACTGTTAATTGTTTTGATACACATAGATGACGATTTAGGAATTATTGGTAAACCAAAGAACTATTAAATATAGCATGTTACCGATATTAATTGCTACTAGAAATCCAAAAAAAGAGATTCAAGACTATTTTTAAGTAGAAGCGCTATTGGGAAGATGAAGCGTTGCATATGAAATACTCAGCTGCTATGGTAACTTCTCCATAGCTTCTATAATTTTATCAAATCTAGCATTAAATCAAATATAGCACCTTTGTAAATTTTAGCAGTGCTTTTTTATATGCCCAACATTACATTTTCATAGCCCAATTCATCGCTCTGTTACATATATTAGAAGTAACATTATAAACTACCAAAAAGTTCTCAATGAGATTATAAATGGTATTTATGTTATTGTTGACAAGTTGGAAACTTACATATATCAAATATATATAAACCACCAAATATAATATGACCAGAAGGTTTTCCTATTACATATCTACATCCAGCAATTTATGTTGGAGATTTTAATTGCCACAGTACATTATGGGGATATGGAAGAAATAACAGAAATGGCAATTCTTTGCAAGAATGGATGGAGATTAGTAATATTCAATTAATTTATGTTGCGAGAGATAAGAAAAGTTTTAGGCCGGCAATGTGGCAAAGAGATTATAATCCTGATTTATGTTTGGTAACCATTACTTGTTATAAACCAGTACTAAATGATTTTCCACATACTCACCACCCACCAACTTTGCAAAATATTGGTCTCCAACTTCCTCTAGTTTCTTCATTGGAAAAACCCCGTTGAAATTTTGAAAAAGCAAATTGGAAAGGTTTAATGAATGCTGTTGATTTAAATATTAGATGGATAGTTCCAATATTCAGTAATTATAATAGATCCGTTGGAGTAGCTAAGAGTGCTGCAAAGAAATTTATTCCTAGATGTTTTCGTAAAGAATATATGCCTGGCTGGCCTGAAGAAACTAATAAACTGTACAACAAATATAAAATCAATCCAACCTAAGAAATTGCAGTTGAAATTTTAAATTTAATAAATAGAGAAAGAAAAGCCAAGTGGAATAATCTCATATATAACATGAATTTTACTCACTCTAGTCGTAGTAGCTGCAACTTACTGAAAAAGTTGGGGACAGCTTCTAAGTCAAAATATTCTAAAGTTCAAATTTCTCCTAGGTCTGTAGCAATGAGGTTGGTGAACGTCTCAAATACTGTTAAAATACCTAAAGAAGAGCTTGGAAAAATGAGAAATTCTTTAAAGGTATTGAGGAAGAGAACACGGCCTTCTGAAGAATTATCTACATCTTTTACTTTAGAAGAATTGAATATTGCATTAATGTCCACTAAAACTAGAAAAGTTGCAGGTTTTGATCGAATCTACCCAAAATTTGTTAAAAGCCTAGGATCTTATGCTTTAAATTGATTATTTGAATTTTTTAATGATATTTTCTTTTCAGGTAAATTGTCCAAAGTTTTAAAAGAGCAAAAATAATTGCAATCTTAAAGCCTGGTAAATTATAAGATGCTCCAGACAGTTATAGACCAATTAGTTTTCCATCTGCTACTTATAAACTTCTAGAACGACTTTTGTACAATAGAATATACCCAGTCATTGGAAAATTATTACCTGTGGAACAAGCAGGTTTTCGCAATTTATGAAGCTGCTGTAATGAAGTTTCAGCACTGATAAGTCATATAGAAGCAGGTTTTGAGAAAAATCTAAAAACTGGAGTCGTTTTTATTGATTTAGCTTCTGCCTGTAATAATGTTTGGAAGGACGGCCTAATTCATAAATTTTACAATTCAATATCATGTGGTAGAGTGCTTAAATTAAGAGAAAATGTGCTTTCTGATCGAATGTTTAGAGTATTTGTGGGAGATAAAAGCAGTAAGTTTAGAAAATTAAACAATGGTTTTCTACAAGGTTCTGTTTTGGCGCCAATCCTTTTCAATTTGTACATAAGTGATATACCTGCAATAAAAGGGCGTAAATTCATTTATGCAGATGACATAGCTTTATCCGTATAAAAATTGGATTTCGCTGATATTGAAATGGAAATTAGTGAAGGTTTGAAGGTTCTATGTGGATATTTCAAGAAATAGCGTCTTTGCCCTTGTACCAAAAAAACTGTAGTTACTTGTTTTCATTTAAACAACCATCAAAAGAATAGTATCTTAAAAATCCAAATGAATAATAATTTAATAGAACAAACCTTGGTATCCTCGTTGACATATAATCAACATATTGAGAAATTAAAACAAAAATTGAAAACACGTAATAATATAACATAACAATTAGCTTGATCAAGCTGCGGGACGACTGCAGAAACACCACGTACTGCTAGTTTGACATTAGTTTTTTCTATTGCAGAATATTGCTGCTCAGTATGAAAAAATTGATCTCAGTTAAATACAACTATGAGGATTATTTCTGGAACACTTAAGTCAACACCTACTCCTTGGTTGCCAGTTCTGTCCAACATTTTTCCTTCACACATTCGTCAAAAGGCTGCTATGAAAATAAAATGGGACAATTACGTCAAGTCTTCAGCATCCACCAATTAAAAGACTGAAATCACATAAGCTTATTTGGCATGAAAACTTGTTATTAGAAGAATTTCCACAAAACGAGTCTTAGAAACAAGATTGGTCTTCCACTGATGTTTTTAACCAAAAATTAATAAAAGGCTGTAGTGAAATTGTATATGGATTTGATCTACAAAGAAAAATTGGGTGTAAATGAAATCGCATTAGAACATGTTATGCGCGGATTAATTCTATGTTATATCGCTGGAATGCAGTACCTAGTCTAGAATATGATTGCAAAAAGTGAATTGAAACAGTAGATCATATTGTAAATGATTGCTCTTTTACTATGTTTGATTACGGATTTATTGGTATCCATTACCTTATGCCAGAGTCCATTAACTGTCTACATAATACGAAAAAACTTATGATTTCATCTAGTAAAGCTATATTTTCCAGGGCTTTCACATTCAAAATAATGAATAATTTTTTCCAAAGTATCATGAAATGAACGTTTAAGTCTGACGTCTCTATTATGCGTAGTCCGCAAGTCGCAACTTGTCAGTATGAAACCATAGGACGGCAAAACTATTATTTAGTACTCCTGATTACTTGGTAATAATGTTACTAATATCACAAGTTATCTGATTTGAAATTATTGAATTAATAAAAAAATTATATTCGCAATTCTAAATGATTATTCAAATGAAGTGATTCTTAATTCATTTCATATTCATGGAGAGTGCAATAGATTTGTGAAAAGGACATGCAGAGTTTTTAATACGAGATATTCACGTTTATATAATAATCGTTCAAATATAATGTCAATTACCATTGCATGAGCTTTTAAATTTAAACACGATTTACATGGTTAAAGTACAATATATAATTAAAATATTTATACAACAGTAACATTAACTTCAATGTCCAAATCTCTTACATTTTATGTTAAGTGAATATTGAAATAAATATTTCATCTACCCAATTTATGGAACTAAGGTTGCGTAGTGACTAACTCTACATCTAGTGTTCGGGATAATTTGGGATCTATCCCTAGGGTGCCATTATCTGAATCGAATTTTTAATGGTTTTCTAAGCCTAAAAAGATATCTGCTCTGAACGCATGTATCTTTACTTATTCCTACTATTCAATCGTCTTCAAAACCCATCGCTGTTTTTACTAATCCTTACTTCTTGGTTGACGTGACGTCTTAATTGTGTCTACAGCCGCGCGCCTTGTATGGGGCTGTATCGCCGACGCAACAATTGGATTTGGTGAGATGTTGATTCCCCTGTACGGTGAACGTTAACTTACGATGTATGGCAATAATTACTAACCATTATCACATGAAAAATTCAAAGTTGAGCTTAGTAGACAAAATAACTTAACCTATCGTTTATTCGCAGCTGCAAGAATAATTTAGTGGTTATATAAAGGCAATAATAAGAAATTGCAGAACACTACAGTTAACGTATAAAGTAGTAGGTTATCAACATACTGTCCAGGCGCTTTCGACATAGTAACTGTTAACACAGCATAATAGTATATTCTGCAAGAAGTGTGGAGTGAGGCAGATTTCGCATAAGTGAAAGTTTGTCACGCAAGCCCTAGGCTAACATGATGGATCCACGTGCGCCAAATATATAATTCTACATGAGTTCGAGGCATGCCTTTTCTACCACTACAAGTTACTTTTGTCCAAAATTTTTGAAGTTGTATAATTTTCAAGGCACTGTCAAAACTTTAATAACAATGATCAAACAAGTAGGACAAACAATGAAAATTTAACTACAAAAGTTAACTCTGGGTGTTAGGTAACATAAGCTAGGTGAATTTTATAAATGTTAATGTCATCGCAATTTTTTACATTCAACTACAAGTTTTTTGATGTAAATCATTCTTATTTATAATTTAATAAAATAATAATCATACACTGATTATTAGAATTGCCATTAATTTGTAAATATAATGTTATTTTATTAAATATTTTGTAGTAACTAAAACGTCCAATTGATGTCACTACTTGCGTTTATATCGTATCTAGGGCGAGAATATTACCGCACAGCATTTCAGAATGGTATGGATTCCATATTCTAGAACAGAATAAGAATACTGATATTATATAGCAGGAGTAGAAAAACATGTTTACTATGTAGATCAACAGTTGCGTAGTCTGAATGAATCATGTTCCTTCCTACTTAATTTTATGTTTGACAAGTTTTCATTTATTATTAATTATAATATTTCGGTTTCTAATGTATGTATATCGAAATATATTGCAACAGCACACAATTATAACAAAGATATAAAAAATCAATAAAACTAAAAATGGCTAAACGATATGGATTCATTAAGCTAAAATTTTGGTAAACCTCAGAGTACATAAAAAGCAATGTGAAACAAAAGCTAAAAATTTGTAATGAATATAAGAACCTTTTAAACGTTGCGCAAATCAAAGAAACTAACGTAATTAAGTATCTTTGTATTTATTCCTAACGACTTTAATCTAAAGGCACGAAACATTCAATTTAACAGAAACGTAAAAAGTAATTTAACATTTATAATATTTAACTACCATAAAATTCAAGAGAAGATTTACTTTATTATAAACAATAATGGTAATTATTATTTACTGGTGATCGTTATTTATATTCCATAGTAAATTCCCAAATTGGACTTGAATTATTTCTATCGAACTATTCTTACAGGGGCTACGAACTATAAATGTTGTTATTCACTTTAACCGTCTTTGTAGTGAAAAATACCTTGTAAGGAAAGCAAACGAGAGAGAATTTCAACAATCAAATGATACTCGCGCATTAACGACTTTTATCGTTTTATGGAAAATTATATCACTGGATCGGTATATAGCTGCCTTAAAAATAAGTATAAATTAAACATTAATGATTAGTGTGTCTTAAGAATAAATAATGTTTGTTCAGTTTTTAAAAACGTCTAGCAGTTTTGCAGTTCTTTACATTTTTTTATAAAAAGTTATAAAATTCAAAATCGAGGACCGATTTCCACCTTGTTTCACTGAATGGAAGAATGAGGATAAAAAGCGGCCCCAATTTTAAAAAAATGTGTTCCTATTCCGAGTTAATTGCCCTGCCTTGACATCCAATTTTTTGTTGAATGCAGAAAGCTTGTAAATGATTTAAATAATTTAGTGGTACAAATAAAAGTTATTGCAAATTTGATCTTTGTGTAACAAGTCCAAATAGTATATTACTTATAATTTTTATTATTTATTGTATACACAATTGGTAGATACCAAAAATCTACAACTGTAAAAACTGCCTATTAGAAAATTATAATTAAGAAAGATCAGTGCCTTTAGGCAGTGCTGTTTGCAATGAATTATTTACTTTCAAATATATAGAATTAAATTTGCCTTGGTACAGTTGCGCATTAAATAAAGATTTATTTCATTTCCATCATGTCAAAGTAAATCTGTTCTAGCTTAGTCACATATCTTAGGACTCATAACTGAATTACAATAAATTGTACGTATGTTCAATGTGCTGGCCATTTTCTTCTAAACAACGTAAAAGTAATTGAGATTTCAGTTATTCCTTATAAAATAAGCTTCTCCTTAACGTCATCCCCCTTGTTACCCTTCCACCCTTACAACTTAATTAAAATGTAAATTACTTTAATCGGTATTCAACTGTTTAAATTTACAATTTTAAGTTTTTGAAAATAAAGCAGAAGACAGTAATTAATGATTTTTTTCGTATTGTAAGTACCTACCTACATCAGCATTATGTAAAGTCCCAAATAGTATTTTTTGAAAAAGACAAATCTAAAATTATTGGTAGTTTACCATTTTTGTTATGCCAAAATACACGAGATGATTAGTCAATTTAAAAAAGTTTAGTTCGCCTTGTAGTATTAATTTACGTAACAGGTATCACTTAGGTAACAACGCTGTAAAGATAATTGGGTGTACTATTAATTAGTGGTATAAAATTTAGGGGGTAGCGTTTAATTACATTACTAATTTTTTAATTTGTACACAAAATATTGAAATAATCAGAATATCGCATTATTTGAAAGATCTACAGTAGCTACAAAAAGTTTATGCCGAAAAATGATTTTTTCCATATTTAATTAAAAAAGATGCAGGGTGTTATATAGGAATATATTTTTAAAAAATGATGCTAAATTCTAAAGTACTCGCTATAACTTATTATAATGGTATATTATAGACTTCAGCAAAATGAACTTCATATAAACGTATAAAATATATTGGATGCCCCATTTAAAGTATATCTTGTTTAATACGGCCCGATTTTTCGGATACCCTGCATAATGAAAATATTTTACTAAAATGGCATTTTATCAATCCTATGAAGCTGAATTTAGCCTAAATTACTAAATTCAGTAACTTACCGGTAAGAGGAAACGGGAGCTGAGGTGAACTTCCTGTGTATCTATGTGCCCATTAAATATTGTCGAGCATCTTACTCCATTTTCAGTTTCTTTGATAAATTGTATTATTGCTATTTCGCGGATAATATGTTACTTAAATTTTTATTTAATTAGTGCAATAACTAATATTATATCTGTACCTGAAAAAAATCCAGTGTCAAAGAAAGCGGCGGTTTAGGCGTACAGCGGCGCAACCTGTCCACTTCTGTCTGTATCGTCTCGGCAATCTAAGCAAAGCTATTGAAAATCTTCAGAATGCGTGCCTTTGCAACAGGCGTCCTTTAGAAAGCTTTTAATCAAAATAGGAACCTCGGAGTCTACCCTGGACCACCTGTCATTTGCAATGTGGTCGCATTTGAAGCTGGTCTGAAAAAAAATGGGGACGTAGGTCGTTATACCGTTACATTACAAAGGGAAGAAGTTGGATTACGCATCGTGGAGAAGATTCGGAATCACACTAATTACTATTCATACTCACCCGACCGAAGTAGGGTTATAGAAAGCCTCTAGAGGCTAGATTCAGGATAATATGACCTGTCCTCTAGATTCACCTCGAAATGGTTACCCCTGGATCGGCTTCGAGTCCTCACTCTTTTTAGGACGATTGATCGGTACGATGTATTTGAAGAAGGGAATTGGTCAGCATGCACGTGATGAAAAAGGAATGATGGTTATTAAGCCTTGTGCCTGGAAACCAGTGAAACAACTTCTTCTGTAAATATTAAAATATAATGGATATATCTATATCAAAGCATACGTTAAAGAATTGGATACAATTAACACTTCGCGTTTGTAATAAGTATATATCACCGCAGTGAATGGCTGTAATATTTAGCAATATTGAAATTTTAAATTCAGTTTCTACTCTATTAAAAACTCGGTTATATTATTAGAATAGATCATTTATGTAATTCTGCTAATTGCAAGATGCATGATACTACAATGTAATCATGTAAATGTAGGTGAAGTGCAAAAGCTCAGGCAATTGATTTGTTATTAAATAATACCTATCACTTATGCAGTTTAACATAAGAAACAATTCAATTCAGAAATGTATGTCGTACGAAGATATTGTACAGCAATAATTCGATTATTATGTATTAAAGTTATTCAAGAGTCTACAAGTTTAACACGGTTTTCTGAAAATATATTTCGTTGCTGTAATTCAGTAATGTCAACAACATACAATTCTAAGCAACCTATATTACGATAAAACAATAACTATAGGGATTTCTGTACCGCCTGAAGATCTGAGAACTCTTAATAAGTTTGTAAAAGCTTGTTTCCGACTTCATAATGATATCAAACTCATAGTAGAGCATATGAAAATCAATGAAATATATATCGCAACATTTTCCTTTACGTTCGCATACTTGTATTTCTAAATCTTTACAATGTAGCTCACAATACTGAATTACAGCATCGAAAACGATATTATTAAGCTTTATTTACACTCCTTATGTACAATTTATATCGAAAGCTAAATTATTTACCAATACTTTTATACTATGAACTCAGCGCCAGCGGCGAGTTTCTCAAATATAAAATAAAGCATATTAAGTTGAAAAAATGTAATAATTAAAATAATCATAATGAATTTTGTATATATAACACTATAATGTCTATTCTGTAAAATTAATGATAATTTATTCCTTTTGTTATTAATCCAAAATTTACATGGACTTTAATTAACTGCAGTTATCCAAGAAAATAGGTCTAATTTTAGGTTTATACCTTGCAAATTTACTCAGTGACATGGAAATTGCAACATCAAGAAGGCTTAAGAGTTTTAGACCAAATTTGGCAGAAACTTTTAACTACTAAAAGGTAACAATAGATTACATTTTCATTATTACGGATCAAGTGATAATGACTTATCCTACAGTTCCTTCGGTTTTTTTCTAACAATGTTATCTGGTGTATGTTTTGCGAGATTTTGTTCAGTTTTTTAGCGTTTTCGCTTGTGATCGTTTGTTTTGAGGGTATAATCATGCGTAGAGTGCGTTAACGTACAAATTATCGTCCATTAAACGAATTTGGCCGAGGTCGTATTGTTGGTGGTTTGTTGTTCAGAGAAGTTTGAAATCACCTTAACCGAAGCCAATCCACCATTATCCGCTGCTATCAGGGATGAACTAGCAAGTGTCAGGAACGTCCATTCTAATAAAATGTAATTAATTATATCAAACGTCTTGTGCTACTTTAAAATGACATAACGCAAGTAAAGTTCCTAGAATATTAACGGTCACACATGTATGTAGCGGTTCGTTGGACCATTGGTATGTAATAAATACTAATCAATACTAACGTCCTTGATTTCTGCAGGAAATTTGATATGTTTCGTCTTGACCGCGATCTGAAACGAAAATTGAGGAATGAGGAGTGTTTTATCTTAACTTGGTTATTAATAACATGTGTAAGATCTAAAAAGAAACTTATTTATAATTATTCACTTTTCGGTTTCGCGACGGAAAGATAGAATTGAACTGTAAATTAGACAAACCTTTTATCGTTTTTTCATGTTAAATAACAGTGTTTCAATTAACTATCCCATAGTGGAACATAATATAAGCCATGTGTTACACCGACAGAGGATTATGTTTAATTGCAGAACCTTCGTACATCTTACTTGTACCGCAGCAAGTACAGGTATGGGAACCATTTCCATCATTCGAAACAGCTAATTTGATGCTACTCAACTATCCACTAAGTTACTTCCATTTATTTTGACTTCTTATCGAACCATTTAAATTGTCAATTTGACCTAATGTAGGTTTAATAAAAATTTAACTGTTGTTATCCAGTAAATAATTATCGTACTTCACTGAATCGTTAAATTTGATAGCGATTCATTCATTCAAAAAGTTTGTTATTTGCTACGTAGTGCAATAATTAATATATGCATTTTGATAGACGGGAATGCATAAAAGTGCTATAGGCATCGCGAATTATGGACGAATTTGTTTTTGATTACTGAAATTCACCTATGCATTTTTAAATGTAAGTACTTTTAAGTAACCTAGTAGTTAATCTTAAATCCTAGATCCATAATTAAGATAACCTTCATTTTATGTTTATCCAGAGTTTTTAATTACATTTTATGTACATTTTCTTAATTGATTTCATTGTCTTATACCAGGATTCATTTTATTTCCTTGTTTTATTTAATAACATTAGTTTTAAGTTACCCTTATTTGCAAATAATAGGTAAGGTATTCTGTAGACCGATAATTCAGCGATTAATTCCACAGCCAGTAGTATACCGGAATGAGTTTTATAACTAAGTTGTGGCAATATCTGGAGTGATTTCTGGTCTTCACGCAAGGTTTTGCACAATTATCTATTAATTATTGTCAAATGGAGTGGCGATCTCTCGACTTTTGACTTCTTTACTTTTGCCGTTCGACATCGGCGCTTGAGAATTTTTGACCCACGCCTTCTCAGCCGGCCGAGCAAGTTTGTTAGTTCTCAGTTATTTATATTATTACTATTAGAAAGTCCATGGCGCCGTTTCGCCCCGTCACAATTTTAAGCTAAGCTAAAAAAATAGTAAAAATTACAAATTAGGATAATAACAGGTGCCTTAGAGTGTTTTGAATTCTATTTCATCAATAGCATTAAAACCTCTTGAGATAAATGCGCCTGATTTTTTGCAATGAGTAACACAAGCATTAGAAATTTAATGACACATATATCAAAATGGAACGGTTTGATTTCTACAACGTGCGTTTTATGTTCGCAGTTTCTATAAATTAAATCGTTGTCACAATCTAATCAAGTCTTATATGTAGAAATTTCAAAAAAGAGGTTCGACTGAAAATATTCGCCCTTTTGCACTCCCGCGAAGTGTGCATAAGGATCAACTCATTGACCGTGTTCGAGATGCAATGGCACAATGTCAACGATGATCAGTGTAAAAATAATTTTCCATTTTACAAATACGTAGATACGTAGAACTACTGTTTGTGCTTCTTGAAAAAGGGTTTGAAACTACACCCTTTTAAAACTCAGCTACTGCAAGAATTAAAGGAAAAATTAATCGTATAGGATTGACATGTATCAAGGAAATGTTGGAAAGACCTGTCGACTTTCACAGAATTTTCTTGTGTGATAAGGCATATTTAATTGAATGGTTACGTCAACAAGCAAAATTATCGTTATTGGTCACAAGAAAATGCCCAGGAGAAACATGAAACTCCATCACATGGCCCCAAAGTTGAAGTTTGGGTAGCATTATCCTTCAACCACATAATAGATCCACACTGTTTTGAAAATAGCAACCGAAAAATAATTACTGTAGACTTCAACAGGCACCCCGCAATGATCCGTGAATTTTTAGCCCTGCCCTACAAGAATTCAACGATTTTAATGACCAGCGGTGGTTATAGCACGATGGGGCTACTAACTATAAGCCAAACACCGTATTATAAGCTGTAAGAAAGTGGTTCCTGAATAGATTGATATCAAGAAGAGGCGACATCAACTAGCGCCAGTAGCTCAAAAAGTAAGTAAAACAAAGCAACTGGTAAATTTTAATAATAAAACATGTGAATAACAGTACAATAACATATGTTATAACTTGGGTTCGATATGGTGCCGATAACATTTAAACATTTAATGGTCCTGTTATGCACTGAATTATTAGCAGCATCTCGAATTCCCTTAGGATCTAAACTTTCAAACGCTACTCTAATTCGTTCCATTAATTCCTCTCGTGCATTCATTCATGATAAATAAACTCTGTTTTCATATTTCCCCAAATGTAAAAATCTAGAGGTCAGGCGATCTTGTAGGTCAAATCCATGGACTCAAATCCTCTATCCATATATATTCAAACATATCGCTCAGTTCTGCGCTTACTTGTACGGTGCAGTATGCTGAAGCATCATTTAATTAATTCCAATATATTGCAAATTGGTTCAATGGCAGGTTGTCTAAAAAATCGTTAATTAAATATCTTAAAATGGACAAATATTTGTCTGGGATTAAATTTTCGTCATAAGTGCAGTAACAGTATTTATTATCTATTAATAAAAAAAACATTAAAACTAAATTTGCGTTTGAAATTATTTCTCTAACAAAGTGTTGATTTTCCTTTGCCTAAAAATGCAAATTTCGTTTGTTGGGAATGTCTTCTCTGACTAATTTTGCTTCATCAGTCCTAATAATTTTTTTCAAAAATTCTGGATCCTATTGCAGATGAATAAAAATCATCTCGCTCAATTCTACCCTTCTCTTGCAATCTTAAGGAAGAAGAGCCTGAATTGATGTAAACTTGAAAGGATGAAAAGAACGCTTTTCTAATATTTGTTGCAAAGAAAAACGTGTTACACTAACGCTGCCTCAGCAGAACGTAGTGATGCATATTGTTGTGCATGGAAATAAGCTAGTGCTGCAAATTGTATTTCTTTATTTGAGAGAATACTTCTTTACGAGCAATAAGAATTATTACGAAAATTTTATTATAGCTTTATTTACGTTCTAAAGTATGACGAATGCAATTTTGACAGTTTTCAGGTTTACTCTCCGATAGGCTTCATTTATTAGCAAAGCTATATCATTAGCTTTAAATCGTGAATTATGAATTTTGATGTGATGCCTTACTTGTGTCCAAATTAGTCTAAATCTGCCACGTAATCTATTTTATACTTTTCATAATTTTGTGTTAGTTTTACTTGAGATACACGAAACATCAACTCTCATTTGAGCAGTACTTCTCCTACTTCTATATTATTCTATTGCAACCAATTAATAATATTGCCATCCTTCTAATTTGGGATTGGAATATCCATGACACTTTTACTGTGATAAAACGCATTGTCAAGAACAATAACACTCCCTTCGAGCAAATGCGGTAAGAGTTAGTCACAAAACCAACGTTCATATGCATCACCACCGATTTCTTTATGTTGCTTTTACAGCAGCAGATAAACGCATATTTCTCCGAAAATAATTAAAGTAATTTAAAACCATTTGCTTTTCCTTTTTTGTATTATTTCACCTTTACATATTTTCCTGGTTACCAGCGCCATTTTCTTTGTACGCGCGTGCGTGTGTGCATGCGTGCGTGCGTGCGTCCGTGCGTGAGTGCGTGCGTTCGTGCATGCGTGCGTGCGTGAGAGCGTGCGTGGTTGTGAGCGTGCGTGTTTGAGTGCGCGCGTGCATGCGTGCGTGCGTGCGTATGTCTGTCTGTGTGTGTGCGCGTTTGAACAGAATATCTCGAAAACGAAAAGCCATAGATAAACGAAATTTTACGCTTGAGTTTGTATCCATCCTTGCACGTGACCGCAACAATTTCCCTAAAATCCGGTAACCGGAACTCTGCCCTTGTCATTTTTAGTTTTTCGCAATTTACTCGAAATCTGTGCTCTAGCGATTTTTTCAAATTTATTATATTTCTTAGACATCCAATCCCCTTTCATACAATTAAGACGGTTTCTCAAAATAATTGCCGTAAAACGAGAAACCGGAAGTACTCTCGCCATTAACTTTGAATAACACAACTATGAAACTATAAGTTCTAGATGAATGTAAATTTATATTTGAGATCCTAAGTACCTATTTACGCTAAATTAGCATTTGGTTAAAATCTAATAACCGGAATTTTTATGTATTTTCTGAATTTTTATTTTTCGCGATTTTCTCGAAATTGGCTCTAACGATTTTTTAAACTTATTCAATTATTAGTCATTTAATGACCTTTCATACAGTTTAAGTTATTTCTTAGAAACATTTCTGTAAATTGAGTAACCGGAAATACTTTACCGTTAAATGATAACAAAATAACTATAAAACTAAAAGTCCTACTTGAACAAAAATTTATATTTGTGATCATAACTGCCTTTGTATACCAAATCAAGAAGTTGGTTAAAATATAATAACCGAAAGTTCCACTTTATTTCTCTCATTCTTAAGTATTTTCCGAATTTTCACTTTTCGCAATTTTCTTAAAATCAACTCTAACGAATTTTTTAAAACTTAGTATATTCCTTAGCTACTTTATTTCGTTTTATATGAACCAAGTGATTTCTCTATCAAATTTCTAAACTGGAGTAACCGGAAATACTTAAAGTATTAATTGTGAACAACATATCTCAAAATCTAAAGATCATATAAAAGTGACATTTCATATTTAAGTCTTTTATTATCCACACATGAGACTCCAAGAATTTAGTTAAAATTGAATGACCTGAAGTGCCACTTTATTCTTGGGAAAGTTAAGCCTTTTTTACGATTTTCTCAAGAAAAGTTATAACATTCTTTTTTAAACTTTCTCTGATTATTATGCTTTCAATGTCCTTTTACGTGAAAATATGCGTTGGAGCAATTTATCGGATAAAATTTCCGGGGTTAAGCAGCCTTTCGCGTGTCCAGTAACTTGGATGGGTGACCGTTTCAATTATTGTTTCCAAAATAAACATATATAATAATATAATAATTTATGGACACTATTTACATATTTATGTGTTTAAGAGAAAGTCTTGTGTTACCGCACACCAGATTTTATGTTCTTTACTATTCCTTGATATTTTAGAATTTATCTTTTCTATATAAACAACAGATTAAATTTGCTTAGATTTTAATTTTAATTAGAATCTTGCCATGTTAGTTACATAAATAGAAATATAAATGTTTCTTTATCCTACTATTAGTGAATGTAAATAATAATTTAGAAAACAAAAACTAATGTTAAATAATTTTTGAATTGCAATTGTTAAAATAAAGTTGTTTTATTAATCAAAACAAAAAATAGCACGAATTCAAAGTTGACTAATAATCCCAGTCTTACCTGTAAAATCATAAGATGTACGGTTTTAAATAAAATCTTACTAATAAGTTCCCGCTAGATATTTATTTCGTCTGCAACAAAATAAAACTAAAACAATACAGTAATTGAACACGAATCTAATTTATCGTTATACTGATACATTAATTAAGCCTTCTAAATACTAATTCCAAATTTATAAAATATTATATTTCTTTAAAATAGTTGTGAATCCTAGATGTTCTATTAAACGATTTTTTATTTACTCCTAATTTATATTCGTAAGCGATTTTACCATAGAGCAAGTGCTATCTAAGAAAACACTTAAAGGATCTATTAAAATGTTCTTCTGTAAATTATCTTTTCTTTCATGTTAAAGCCTTATTCATAAAGCTTTACATCGTTATTTAGATTTACGTATTGATTCGTTCATTATCCACGTCCTTCGTGCAACTTCTAGAATATCAATTTTTAAATTAAATAATGTTGAGAATTATTTAAATATGATGCTCATCAATTGCTTAATTACATCGCACAATAATTGTGAAATTGGTTTGTCTGTTTTATTTAAAATTACATACCGTGCTTTGAATACTTCGCATCCATTGCAAAAACTGAAATCCTTCACACATTGCTTATTTTCGCATATTCAATTAAAATTGTGAAGTGTTTTATTAGGTACAGTATATTACAATGTAGTTATAGCTTAATTAAACTTTGAAATACATTTGCAAAAGCAGAAAACAGATAATTTAAAAATAAAATTTTATTTCATGAAATGTTGATTTAAATAGTATTATCCATCAAATTTTGGCACAACATAAACAATATGGTTGAAAAAGTTCCACTACACAAGCAATATGCTATTAAAAGGATTTACGTTATAATCTATATTACATACCTACCATGAACGTATTTACAGCTCTACGCAGTAATCAATTAAGTTAGCAATTTAATAAATAACATTTATATAATTATTATATATTATACAGAACCTTCATATAGATGTAATCACTTGAAAAATCATAATAGTTTGTTTTTTATATGGAAATTTATGAATATGCTCGTGTAATTATAACTATTTACTCTAATAATATAACCAAAAGCTGTACTATCTAAAAGAAAATAAGAAATTAAAGACGTTGTATATACTGGTACATTTTTAATCGCAAGCTGTATTAAACACTTAAGATCGATATTGTGCTTTGGCAATTCATTTTAATAAAACAAAATACAATATGGATCTTAATCTTGTTGAAATCATTTTTAAGGAAACTAATTACACTCAGAGATTGTTTCTTGGAACTTTAGCTATTAAAATTTCTAGTAAATGTATCAATAATAAAACTGACAGGTCACTTATCAGTTGCATTTATTCTAACCTATTGAAATTTATTAATATTAAACAATAATTTTTTTTAAATGCATTTCTTCAAAATGTTTTACCTTCATGTTTTCTTGTTGCATATCTTTCAATTTATGTAATTCTAAAAAATTTGACACATACATATATATATTTTGTTATGTGTGTGTGTGTGTGTGTGTGTGTGTGTGTGTGTGTGTGTGTGTGTGT
>JAHWXV010278049.1:0-11715 GCA_024586415.1 Phrixothrix hirtus | reverse complement strand
TATTGTAACGAAACTAGTTAATTGTTTTAAAATGTTTATTTATATTCACTAAGATTACAATTATTTATATACACTTAATTATTTAAATATTTATTTCACACATATTTCACAAACATTTATATTTCTATTTATGTATATTTATATGTATATCAGTAATGAACAATACAAGATTCTAATAAAAACTAAATTAAGGGAATTTAATCTACTGTTTATATAGAAAAGATAAATTCTAGAATGTAATTGAATAACGTATAATAAGAAATTAGTCATAATAATGATGTAATAAATTACAATGCTATGACTCATTGCTGACCTAATTGACATGACAGATATTGGTTACCGCAATGATTCATTTGGGATTACAGCATGTATTTTATTCTGAAAAGGTGATGGATGTTTCTAGAATTTTCCATCAGATTTTTATTGCTACTAATTTGCGTTACAGTATTTTGTTATCAGTTTATTTATAAAAAGTTATTTCATTAATTAAATTAGTTTTATAATAATAACTTTAATGAAGTAAATTAGAATATTGTTTGGACTGGCCAATAACGGTAAATATCAAAATAATGAAAAATGGGATATGATTAGTGCATACACTCAGTTGAATGAAAATTGTAACGATGCTGCTCAAATTTATTTGGAGACCTACCCCTGGTTTAGTTTTATTTTATATATTTATTCAAATAAATAATTTATAGGTTCACTCAAAGAATTCAGCCAAACAGAAAACAATTTAAAAGATTAGAAGGCAATTTAATTAATTATGGTAGCTTTGTAAAGTCAAGATAAAATACGTATACAAAAGTAAATGCAGAAAATGAGGAGGTAAATGTTATAGCAAGTATGCAGGTAAATCCGGAAAGTTCATGTTGCGAATTGAAAACCTCTGGAATAAATACAGCTATAGTAAACAGAATTTTAAGAAAACACCACTTCGTCCCTAATAAATTAAAAACAGTTCATTATTTACAACATGATTATGCACTTAGAAGAATATACGTTTTGTCAATGGTATTTAGAAATGATAATTTCGATAAGAAAATCATTTGGTCTGATGAAACACGTACATGTATGTAGTCATGGATTATTTAATAGAAATAATACCAGATATTGGTCAAATATAAATCATCATGTAACTGTTGACAGATAACGGAAAGGACGTTTTGGTTTTACGGTTTCTTGTTTTATACTTGGGACTAAAATAAAATACTTCATATACGAGGGAACATTGACAAGTGTGCGATATTTGGAAATTCCAAATAATATTATTCCAGAGTTGTTGGATGAAGTCCCACTTGCACAATTACAAAATATATATTTCCAACAGAATTGCACACCACCACATAATGCAGAAATAATCAGTAATTATTTAAATGCAACCTTCCTAAACCGTTGGATAGGTGCAAATGTGCCTGCGGCGTGGCCCGCAAGATCTCCTGATCTTTCCGTTCTAGATTTTTTGTAGGGATATATAAGAAATAAAAGATATAAAACTACATATGCAACACAAGAAAATTTAATAGATGCAATTTACGAAACTTTTCGAAGCTTATAATTACATCCAATACAATTACATAATCTACTAGGAAGTATTACCAAAAGATGCCGATTAGATCTCAGAAAAAATCTGGTGTGAGACAACACACGACTTTCTCTTACGCACAAAGATATGGATATAGTGTCCACAAATGATTAAATTATTATTTACGTTTATTTTGGAAACGATAATTGTAACGGACCCCCATCCAAGTTATTGAATACGCAAAACTCTGCTTAACTTGAGAGATTGTCCCTGATAACCGGCTTCAACAAATGTTTTCAGGGAAAGCTCTAAATTAACGAAAAAGGATGTCAAAGACATAAGAACCGTAGCAAGTTTCAAAAAAATTGTTAAAAATGTTTTCGAGAAAATCGCAAAAAACTTCAAAATAGCAAGAATAATGTGGCACTTCCGGTCATTACATTTTAACTAAATTTTAGAAGTCTTATGTGCAGAAGATAAAAAACTTAAACATAGAATTTAAAAAAAATCGTTTCAGCCGATTTCCAGAAAATCTCGAAAAATCAAAAAATGACAAGAGTAAATTGGCATTCCGGTCCTCATATTTTAACTAAATTCTTGGCATCTTATACGCAGAAGATAAGAAACTTAAATATAAAATTAAAGAAATATCTTTAGAGCCAATTTCGCGAAAATGTCGAAAAACAAAAAATGACAAGAGTAATGTGGCACTTCCGGTTATTAAATTTCAATGAAATTGTTGCAGTCGCGTGCAAAAATTGATATAAGCTTAAATATAAAATTTTGTTAATCTACGATTTTTCGTTTTCGCGATATCCTGTCCACACACGCGCGCCCACACACACACACACGCGCACGCGCGCACGCACGCACGCACGCACACACGCATCCACCCACGCACGCACGCACACACACACACAGAGGGAGAGAGAGAGACAGAGACAGACCAACTTTTAAAAACATGTTTTTGGAACTCAGCGGGCCCCAAAACATTTATTTCCACTAAAATTTCGACATCGAAAATTATGGACGAAACCAATAATTTCTCTATACTATATTTCATATAGGTAAGAGAAAGTAAAAATAACTTGCAGTTTGAGCAATACTTATAACCTTTTTTTTGACAATGTCTCCTTCATTTTTAAAGATAGTCATAGCAAATTATATATTTTTGAAAATCAGAAAAAATAAGAGTGTGCATCGAGCATCCGGCGAGTACACACACGTTTGTCGGCTCCTCCTGTATATTCTTAGATACTGTAACTTAAGCACCTTCAGCTTGCTGCAGTCGGTCGGTTCCAGTATCAAGTCAACCAATAGTGCGAATTTATCGGATTATTCTACAAAATGTCCACTGTTAGTGCCAAGTTGGACGACGCCACGAGAGATCGCTTGTCGGCTTCTTCAAATGGGTTGAAGATATTAGCCCAAAAAAACCAAACAAACCTTCAAACGATGTTTTATGTTTTATGCGACCTGCCGAACCTTTTAATGAAAATGGCCCAGAGTCACCCGGATGCAGCTGGAAATGAAGCCAAAAGACTACTACAAGTATACGCGAAGTGCAATGCAGCAGCTCAAGCGGCCATCAAGCAAATAGAAGATGAAATAGGGTATTCATCAGAAGAAAACGACGATAGAAGCTTCCAAAAAGTAAAATCCAGGAAGCGAAAATCCGCCGCGGGAAGGAACGAAGCCGGCCCTTCCATCAAAGTTAGAACGAAAAACGGGTTCGAAGACCTGTCAGAAACCGAACCAGAGCTAGAAAAAGAAGCAGAAATTCAAGCCACAACCAGCACGAGTACTGCGAGGAGGGCGCAACGAATCCACTCATAGTGCTCAGAAGCAAAGAAGAGTCGGCGAACATCATTAAAACTCTAAAAGAAAATAACATAAAATGCAAGACAGCCGTAAACACCGCCTTGGGTATCCGCCTCCAACTGGAAACTCCAACCAGAAACGCCAAGCGATTTCCGCCAAATAATGAAGATTCTCGACGATATGCAGCTGCCCTATCATACGTACCTGCTACCCGAAGACAAACCACTTAGAGTAGTAATTAGGGGGTTGCCCAAGTCAATTTCCAACCAGGAAATAGAAGACGATCTGACAAACAAAGGCTTGCCAGTTCTCTTGGTCAAACGGATGCGGAATGGGAGGACAAAGGAGCCCATTCCACTAAATCTCGCGAAACTCACGAAATCTCCTTCAGGTAAGAAAGTCCTCAACCTGAAGAAAATAATGCACCTGGCAGTGAAGGTAGAGCTACCTAGGAATGGAAAAAGAGGTGTCATCCAGTTTCACCACTATCAGCAGTTTGGGCACTCTCAAATGTGCTGCAAAGCCGGCCCAAAGTGCCTCATGTGTGCAGATGGCCACCACACTATTAAATGCACAAAAGTGCGCGAAGTGCGCCAACTGCGGTGGTAGCCACACCGCAAGCTACAGGGAGTGCCCAAGGCACCCAATCTATAGTGTGCAAGTAGTCCATAGACCCACAGCACCGCCAGTTCCTTCTCCTACGTAGACGCAGTAAAGGGACCAACATCCTCTACCACCCCACCAAAAGAACTGTGAGAAGCCATGCACAATACCATCAACATGGCTAAGATTGTGAAGGCAGCCGCTGTTGTGCTAGAAGCTACCAAAGACGCCGTCCCCTTTGGAGAAGGCGTCTCAAAACTCCTGGACCGTCTGCCGGACATCCTCGCGGTGTTCGAGGCGGAGCCATGAACACCACGCCCCCCAACTAAGCGCTGCAACTTGCAGCACAAGTAAAACACAAATCAAGGCACAATCCGTCAGAGGCAAGGGAAAATCCTCCCTCCTCAATTGCTTTTTGAAAAAACGTCAGAAAGAATAATACATTTAACTAGCTCATAGCCTACTATTCGTTTCATTTAAAAACCCATAATTTTACTCTGTAACTCAGAAAAAGATCATTCTACACCACTGAACTCTACATAAAATTTTGTATCTAGAACTACAATAAAATATTTCAAGAAGTTTCCGGTTTACAAACCAGGAAGGTATACTAAAATGAGGAGTTTTTCAAAATTTGGTTATATTTCGAAAATGGTAAAAGATATCAAACTTTACATTTTTTCATTACATCTGCCTCCAAAAAGTAAATAAAGTACATGGAAACTACATGATCCTATCTTTTATAACAACCCAGATAACGTAGAATCCCATAGAAAATGAGACCATGTACATTGGACACCCTAGGATTATGCCAGATGTAAAGAGAAGTCAATGATTTCGTTTGTTATCTTTGTAAATAAATTAATAAAAAGCAATGGCTAACTAAATGTGTAAAAATTTTTAAATAAATTGTACAATTTAAGTTATAAAATAAATTTAAAATTTACTAGAAAGTTTCACAATCCTTATATAGAGCGGTAATATTGCTGTGATATGAGAAAAATGCACATTCGTGTTCTTGAGTGTGCAGTTAAACAGTTATTTTTTTATTTCGTGTATAGTCACCATTTTGCCACACGCCGTAGGAAAAAGTAGCCATTTTGTAGAGAAACGAATCTTTTTGTCATAGAGTAACCAAAATAATAGCCATTTTGTAGAGAAACTAACCTTTTTTTCATAGATTAATCGATATAAGGTCAAAATGACATTCTTTTCACAACTTAATTAACTATACTAACTTATGCCAAATTATCAATGGTTTTCTTTCAATTTTTACTTGCCCACTATGTCCACCATTCCCCTACTCATATTTGATGTGCTGGATATATTAATTGTTTTATTTATATAATTTACTATACAGGTAGCAAGGATACCAAGCCGAAAGTTGACTTTGGAAATGAACCATGGCAAGTTTTCATAAAGGTCAACCTTTCTCCACTTTTGTGAGGATCTTCATTAAGACAATAAGGATAACTCTAGGAGCAGAATCATTTAACTTCGCAATCGAGTTACATAGGCAATGCTCTATCCATGTTTATCATCTTTGATAGCTACCTAATAAAAATGGACGAAACGTTGACTTTATGTCAAAACTTGACACGAAAGTAGAGGGGCCACTTTTTAGAAATTCGACCTCGCGAAGAAAAAGTCTGCGTACGGCCTTGTACGCTGTATTTGATATCATTACAATCAGAAAATGCTACTAACTCTTACCTCATTAGTTAAATTATAACTAAACTCCGTTATTTAATTTTACAGATGACAATTGAAATTTGATTGCTTTAAACTTTTGTTTAAAGCGTAAAAATGGAATATTTTAACCTTTTTGAGCACAAAAAACATATCACTTGGGAATATAGTGGCACCGCAGTCGACAGAGCCAAAAATACTGTATATTATAAGATACAATTATTTTTAATAAATTGAAAGTGTACACGGAATTATAGTTTGCTGCTACTTACAAAATATTAGCAAAGAAAAAAAATTTGATAGCTATTCTATAAATATCTTCTGTAGACGATTATGTACCGCTCAAAATACCAATAAAATGCTGCTAAAATATAAAATAGTAGAAAAATAAGCTTTTGCTAAAATTTAAAACTTCTATAAATCAATTCAAAAGTTGAACAATAAATGCCTTAACTAAAAGCTCAATAAGCCCTAGATGTTGAAGAAAATTCATCTTTGTTACCAAGCACACTAAAAATTGTATATAAATCTGACAAAAAAATAGCTATCAAAACAAAGAACCAAACAAGTTAGAACGATACAAAACTTCTATAAAAAGTAATACTTTGTAATTAAAGGAAGCCAAATATTCAAATTTACAGAATGCTTTAAAGTATGTCTAAGATGTTTCCCTAAGTTTTGTCACAAGTGCGTTTGGAGTTACGCCCTACAACGATACTGATGTCCCGCTAGCTTCTCGGAGAAGGGGGAGTCCGCGACAAATTACACCAGCACGTCCGCGCTCTAAGAAAAACGCTGGAAATACTTACAAAGATTTGAAATATAGAGCGGACGCCACTGCTCCTGGTGGGCCGTACACTAAATAAAACTGTTCCTCGGAACAGGGAGAACAGGGAGAAACGGTTCCGTGGCCTATAGCTGTGTTGTCACGGGTTTGTCGCTTACCTGGGCCCCAAATAATAATATAACTTAAGATCGCGGCAAAAGGGGGAGGAGGTACCTGAACTAACACATATCCCCTGAAATACAATTCTAAGTTCAGAATGAAAGTCTAATTGGGTAACATTATTTTTCTATTGCTAAAGAAATGGCTTATTTAGCATACAAAAAAAACCAATAGAATACAGAGGTTTACATGTAACTTCTACATCTTTTTAATGTTGCCTAATTGAAGAGATACGGGGAAAGCTAATCAGTCTACTATAACTAAAATTATTGTTTAAATATACTAGTTACAGTCAACGCAGATATGCGCCTATAAGCTGGACAGGAATTATGTGTTAATAGGCTCCCCTCGCATTGGGAAGATTTGATCTGGCCTCTACAATAGTTAGCGGCTGGGACTATAAGTTAAACTGGATTCTTGCCGATATACGTTGACTTTTCAGTTACCCCATTTACAAACAAACAATAGGGAAGCAAAACACAAGGTGATAAAAAAATACCTTAGAGTTAGTTGTCACTTCACCGGGTTGCTCGATTACATTCGATGGGGGAACTCTCATGTCCAATGAAGCTGCAACCGGAGTGGAAAAAGGCAGATAAATCCCCAGAAATCCACTATTCGATCTCTCAGGCCTGGTATTTCGACATACTACATCTGCGGAACCCGTCCATTCACCCGGACACTTAAAAAAAGTCATATTCTTTCATGTACGACCTACGCGCGTTTGACTGTCACAATCCGGTGGTCTCGCGACGCGTTAGTACCAATTATATATATCGTCGAAATTCACCAGCGTGAAAATCGTTTCAAACTATCAATTTAATTTTATTACATATTTCTCAATCGTCACGGAGAGTAGAAAAACTCGTCTCTCGCGTTTTATCCGACAGAAAACTCTACTTGTCTTTCAATCGTCACGGAGCGTAGAAGAAAACTCGTCTTTCGCGTTTTATCAGACAGAAAAAAACTCTCCCTACTTATTTATTATTTTTTGTCCGTCGTTCTGCCAACCACACAGTTACTGGGGAACATACGACGGCAAATTTAAAAAAAAATTTATTAGGCGCCGAACGCCAACGAAACCTAAAAGTTTTCTTTCGAAACTATCACTTTATCCAGAGTTAAAATATCGTGGCCGGTGTTATAACAATGTTTGTCAATTTTGGATTTTTCAAATTGTCTGTTCTTAATGTAATTTTTGTGTTCTCTAATGTATATTTCCAAAGATCTTGCTGTTCTACCAGTATAGAATTTGGCACAATTGCAAGGAATTTTCTAAATACAATATTTTTTATTATCACTTTTATTAAAACGCTTCATAATTGTTAAAATATTAATGCAAAAAATTTAGACAACTAAACTTGGTAATTTTATTATTTTTGCCAAGCTTGCTAGCGACAACAGATATTTTCTTCGAAATGTCACGTTTTTTGAGTTTCTAATTCAGTTACTTATTAAATTAGTCTAATTTTAGGTTTTTGATATACTTAGGCTTTTATTGATCAGTTTATAATTAAATACTCCTAACTTTCAAGTAAATGACTCCGAGACACTTATTTTCGTGTACTTGTTATGTAATTAATATTATTATTAATCTATAATTCTACATCCTTAGAAACATCTTTTGAAAACAAGAAAAATTACTTTAGGATAAAATGTTAAATTATAAAATTAAATACAGATAATTTATCATAGGTAAATGATGAAATACAATTATTTCTTCCAAAAAGTAGAGATCCATTTTTATGAGTAAAGTGAATAGAAAGCAAAGAAGCAACCGCCATTAATCATGTTTTACAGAAAGGATATAATGTAATTTTTATCGCACTTAAAAGGAGATCTTTCCTTTTATCGTGAAATATTCTATGTAGGAACGCTTTTTCAAATCTAATTATCTAAAGGCTTCTATCTGAGAAAGGATAATGGTAATTCGATTATTGAAAATTAATTAATAATATAGACATCTTACGTTAGTAAAAAAATAAAATACGATAATTGGGTAATTAAAACAAATAACTTATTTGTAAATTTCATAAAATATACCATTTCACTGCTGTTTTTTGATTTGTTAATTTTTTAAGTTAAATAAATTTCCAATATATTAACGTCCAGGAATTTCAAAACTTGCATTAAGAAATAAATGGTGATTTTAGGGATCATCTGATAAACATCTCAATGGGTTTGACTTTTAAGTAAGCTAGATTATGTGTTTCAAGTATTAAAATTTTTAGAAAGTTTGTATCTTGATACAAATACTTTGTTAAAAATTCTTCATCCTTTTATACAAATCCAAGTTTTATTTAAATATTTTGGATACAAAAAATCGTTTATGGAAATTTCTTGTAAAATTCAGCTTGATATTTATCCTTTGAGAAAAAAAAAGTGGAAATGTTATTATACTTAAACAATTTTCTTTCTTTCTATTTTCTCTGTGTATTTCTAACAACTTCATAATTTTAAACAATTTCGTTGTCTGAATCGACATACGGTATGATAATTAACTAACGAGACCACCATGATTACAAATAATATTAAACAAAGGACATAACTATAGTGGAATCCACACTGAGAATGCAGTAGAGGGTCTTATGGAATACAGTTTTGTCAAACGTTGCTGACTATTTTACTTCTGTGAGGTACAAAGGTGATTGACAGGCATTGTCAAAGTTAAGAAGCTTAAAATGGCTTAAGATGCAAATGTAATAAACCTTCATTATCTATAGTGTATTTGTCATTTACGAATTTTTCAATAAACCAAATAGAGATAAAATAAAATTCTGAAAATGATTCATATAAGTTTGTTTTCAATAAAACATCGTGTTTTAAAATTCAAGAAATCGATAAAATAAACAAAATACTACGTGTAATTAAGCATTAAGTATAATAACAAATCTTTTATGGATTTCTAAAAGTAAACTACTAAATAAAGCTAGCAACAAAAATCAAAAGAATATTTAACCGACCAATTCAAACTGCTTCAACCATTTTTAATCAGTTTGTGCGTGCGTGCGTGCGTGCGTGCGTACGTGCGCGCGCGCGCGTGTGTGTGTGTTTGTGTGTGTGTGTGTGTGTGTGTGTGTGTGTGTGTGTATCTATATATATATATATATATATACAATGTGACCATTTAAAAGCGGAACACCCTTATAAAATCTGTAATTTTCATGCGATTTTGATAAACTTTTTTATGAACGATAAGAGCGTTAAAAACTCTATCTGGAGTAACTAATGTATTTTTAGAAGAAAAATCTCGGCCTACTTAGTGTCATTTGTAGTTTCAAAATCACTAGATTCGGCGTCCCTTAAAATGCTATTGTACCAAATTTCATAAAAAAATATTTAATATTAATAATTTTGTAATAATTTTTTGTTAAATGGCGCTTTCCTAAATTTTAGTTTTATCGTAATTTATGGTAAAATCAAAAAGTAAGTTTTTAAGGATTTTTACTTGACTAAATAATTCAGAAAAGAAAAGGAAATTCAACAAACAATAGCATGTTTTATTTTAGAAAACCTTTAACACAATTATTTCAACATTTCGAAAGTGAAGATAAAATAAAGAGAAATAAATGTCAGTCAGTGCCATCTTACAGCTTTTATTAGTCCGCCCTGTACTACAATGCACCTTTCGATGTTCTGTTTTATTTTTCTTGTTGCGTTTCGTAATTGTTTGCGGGAAATGGTCTTACAGGCAGCACTTATTCCGTCACGTAGTTGCTGTACTGACTGCGACCTTGTTTTATACACTTTCTCTTTTAAGACACCCCAAACAAAAAAGTCGAGTGGTATCAAGACAGGAGTCCTACGCGGCCACTCAAAGAGAGGACTGTTTCGCCCTATCCAGCGATTTCTAAAATTTTGATTCAACAAGTTCCTCACTACTACAGCGTTATGCACAGAGGATCCATCTAACTGCAATTTTAAATTTGAACGATATTGAAGTGGTAATTCATGAAGCGCATCATAAAATTCATTTTTGAGAAATTCCGGAAACACATGTCCATTTAAATTACCCTCAAAGAAAAATGGTTCTATTAACCGATCATGGAGTATCCCACACCACACATTAATTTTATGGGAATATTGTCGTTTCGCATTAATTTCCACTCAGGGTTGTCATGAGACCAAAATCTAGAATTTTTGGAGAATACTACCCCATTTGTTGCTTCATTTGTAAACATTACTTGTTTGAAAAAATTATGATCCGTTTCTTATTCACCCTCCGCCCACAAACAAAATTCCATTCTTCTTTCTTCATCTCCCTGCTCCAAGGTATGCAAAATTTTTGGTTTAAAAGGCTTAATTTTATTTTTTGTCAAACATCTTCTGATATTTTCCCTAGGTATATTAAGGACTAAACTAGCCATTCTAACACTTGACAGAGGATTATATTGAAAGTATTCTAATATTTGCTCATTGTTTTCTCTCTGAGGCCCAACATTATTTCTATTCTTGAGAATATTTTTGGATGCACTACCAGTTTCATTGAATATTTAATTAATTTGGCTGACGGTACTACAATTTACTAGCGGTAACCTATCAGGATGTCTACGATTAAATTCGTTGGTAGCATATCTTGCCGACCAAACGTTATCTATCACCAATAAGACGTAGAATTTCAATTTTTTCTGCTATAATTAATGCCATAACTGCCATAATTGCTAAAACATAAATTAAAGCATACCACTTACACTGTCAATTTGACAAAACCCTTTTTAAACTCATTTTGATAGGTGATTATTTCCACGACAACCTGATTAGATTAAAATTTAGGAAAACACTATTTAACAAAAAATTAATACAAAATTACTAATATTAAATATTTTTTATGAAATTTGGTAGAATCGCATTTTAAGGGATGCTGAATCTAGTGACATTGTCAGATTTTTTGTAAAAAGGTCGCTAATATTACTTTTTGAATGTTAAAGCTACAAATGACACGAAGTAGGCAGTGATTTTTTTTCTAAAAATACATTAGTTCCGTCAGATAGAGTTTTTAACGCTCTATTACTCAAAAAGGAAGTTTATCATAATCGTATGAAAATTACAGATTTTATAAAGGTGTTTCGCTTTTAAATGGATCATATTATTTATATATATATATATATATATATATATATATATATATATA
>JAHWXV010278039.1:0-10994 GCA_024586415.1 Phrixothrix hirtus | reverse complement strand
GCTACTGTTAATAATTAAATTTGCTTAATACTTTACGTTCTAGCCATTGACTAATTGTTAGGATTAACCTCGCCCCGACCCGACCTCCGCAACTATTTTTTAGCTGTCGTGCACAGTGTGTATTTCGGTCCATTTGTCTCGAAATGGCCGTAGCATATTTCTGCCACAAATTCTAGATATCTTAATGTTAAGAGTTAAACCCTCCGAATTAATTATTCGTTATTTGGTTGATCGTTTCCGGGAATAACGTTCTATAAGTGCTCTACGTGACCAGAGGCAATCTGCAGCTATGATTATCAGATAGTATTGCAACAATAAGATGGAATAAGCGATACAGTATTAATGCGAAATGTAATATCAGGATAGAATAAATCTGTACAAAAACATTTTTGTCTGTAGCTTGTTACTTTCGTTGTGATAATGGAAGTAATAATTTATGTGAAAAATAAAGCATAAACAATTGTGATTTCATCAAATATAAAATGGTGAACATAATTTGTGTTATAATAAATATTATAAAGTATTAATATGAAAATACCATGTTTATGTAAATTGAATATTTTAAAACAAATAGGTATGTTAAAAAGTATTCTAAATAAATAACATTGAAAATTTAACATCAAAAATTGATTTAACGAAAAAGACTAAAACCAGATGTGCAAAACTTTAGACAAACAATTTACATAATTACAATTGATTAACTATGATTTTACCTAAACTGCACAAGTTTCAACTATTAAAAACCAATTGGTAATTACACTAATAAAGTGAATCAAAGACGAGATATGCAGTTCATACATATTTTGATTAAAAAAATGATCCAATAAAACATTAGCAAATACTCATAATAATATTAAAGCTGTATATTCTTTATTTAAATAGACCAAATAATGATTAAATCCCCATTTTGTAATGAGATGACAATAAAAACGACTAGCCCTGTCATTGCAGAAATTGAGTAACAACGGATAAAATTAACTAAAAAGAATTCAATTAACATGACGGTTTTAATTTACAAAAAATTGTAAAGTTAATAGTGTTGTACCAAAAAATGTAACACAGGAGTTAATCTCGAATCGTAGTAGGATTCGTGATAACAGCTCGTGGCAAAGTCCAGCAAAGAAAAAATGTACATACCATACGAAAATCGGCATTTCAACGATAGCTGATAAGAATGAAAATACCCATTTATTGCTGATTCGGTATTATTAATAATTTACTTAGTAGTTTTAATTTAGGAATATTATGAAGTTAATTTTATAGTAATACAACATTTAGTACGGTGTAAATTTCGAAAATTTTCGCCAAAGCAGTGGAATAAAACATGTACATACCAATTGAAGTTGGACATTTCAAACAGTTGATAGGGAAAAGGTTTGTTTTTGATTCATGGCGTTGATAGAAATTTACCGTTACTGATTTATGCGATAAGGAAAAGTTTATAGAATAATATACTAACGCAGACTAGTAGAACAATAAAACGTCTTTAAACAATGAATATATTTAAATTGTAAATTGGAATATAACATATTTAATATGCTTAAATAACACGGCTTCGAACTTGTTCAAAGAAGAAGATTAAACGGCAACGCATGAATCCCTATCTATCGACACTTGTTCAAGAAAAATGATAGTATAGAAATCGATTGGTATTAAAGGTATTATAAAAATTCATTTATAAGTATCATTGATATTATAAACTTCTTTTTCATTTATATAACTTTAAAATTTGATGGATCAATTCTCAAAATTTGTGTTTAGAAAAGAAGATAATATAAAGTTTTAAGTTAAACGTGGATATAAACGAATTATGTATAAGTGTTATAATAGATTTATTTTACTAACATTCATGATGTATCTATTAATTCTATAAATATGTTATCTCGATTATGCCTCATGGTTAACATACTAGAAATGTTATTGCAAATCTGTGTTAAAACTGTATATAATAAGTATTGGTTTTATTATTTTCAAATTTTGAGGTTATGTATTAAAGTAGAATCAGTTTTTAAACGAAGTGATCAATAAGGTATGTATCAATATCTGTAAAATAAGTACAATGATTTCGGTTTAAATCTCATTTGCGTCAAGTGTAGATGGGACAACAGCGTTTATCAAAAATGGGTTAACAACTTTTTTTAATGTATTCATGACCTTGAAGCGAAACATTTCAAAAACAAATCATCATGTGGAAATCAAAAACTATATTTAAGTTTTCTATCTTCCGTGTATGAGATAACAAGAATTTAGTTCAAATCAAATGCCCGAAAGTGCCACTTTATTCTTGCGATATTTAAGTTTTACGCGAACTTAGAGATTTTCCTGAAAAATTTTGATGAAGCGAGTTATCAGAGAAAATCTCTGGAGTTAAGCAAGGTTTTGCGTATCCAGTAACTCGGATAGGTTCCCAAAATAAACGTAAATAATATTTTAATCATTTGTGGACATTTAGATATTTATATATCTATGTATGTAAGAGAAAGTCGTGTGTTGCCTCACGTCAGATTTTTACTTCAGGAATGGTGACAGAAAACCTAGCCATTCTCTAGATTGTTTTAAATTTTTATGACTGTGTGTAATTGTAGCAGTGGCAGATAACAGATTCGGCGCTAGTTTCAGCTGCCGTATTGATGGCTAGACATTATAATCTATGACCTGTCAAAACTGTAATTGCCACACTCGATGACTCACGAAGTAAGGTATTCGCTACACACTCAAGAATCTAATTCTAATTTTATACAATATATACACTAATGGGTTATGACATATCATGACGCTTTATATGGCCTTTTAACTTGTCGGATGTCTGCGTTGTATTCTTACATCCCTTGCACGCGCTAAGTTATTGACCTACTTTGGCTTCCTATTTACTGGTATTTGTACAGTTATACATCATATCCCTTAATTACAGTTCTATATTTATGTTTTACAACGGTTTTATGTTAATTCCTATTTCTGGTTGTTATCTTATTCTAGTTATCTAAATTATGTATATTTTAGGTTGCGTAATTTGGCTGGATTTTGAACTGTTTAGTTACAGATTGAATCAATATAATTTGTCTCAAGATTTCTTAACGTTAAATAATGTTTAAGATGTAATCTAAACACCCTGGATGCATTTTTTCGATAGCATTAAATGTATTTTACAGTGCGCTAGATTTAAACTCTCTTCTCAGCAATTTTGATATGTACCGGGTGCGTTTTTAAATTCACTGATTGCATGTGTGCATTCTTAAATTGCAATAGGCAGGTTCGATGAAATCCACCGGAACATTTTCTTATTTATACAAATATTGTGCATTTTATCTAATTGTTCCTTGCCTCCCCTGCATTTGAAAGTCGACGAAACCGATAGAATATTGATATTTGAAGTTAAAACATGGTTGTTATGACATGTGTTGAACAAAATGTAGGCGAATTGATTTTCAGTTATTCCATATGTACCACCATTAATTTGTACGATGAAGTTTGCATTATTGATACCCAGTTGTAACGTCTACATTGTGTTTGAGCAGTTTGAAGATAATAATCTGTAATCGTTAAACCATCGAATCGTTTTCGCTATCGTATCTATTCGCATTTTCATCGGATTAATCGATGACGTTGCCGCGTTTTTTCTGACGAATTTAAAAACTTACTTGATATACAGGGTTGCTTTGAAATAGTTGCAGTAATTTTAACTACGTATTCCTTAGGTCCCATACACTCCCAAAAAGTAATAATAAAAATTAAACAGCTTTAATTTAGGCACAATCGAATTTAGAAAATTCTTGTAAACTTTTTAAGAACCTCTGATTTGCAATACGTATTGTTACAAATTTTATTACCAGTTTTCTGTGACATCATTGTACGTTTATTCCAGTTCTACTCATATTACAGGTCATTGCAATGTGTGTGTATTGATAAACATTCAGTGTAAATGAAATTCATTAAAAAAACTCCATTTTGATTTGTTAAATTAGATTTACATAATTGTTTTCAAGCATGTTTATTATCCGCTTTTCCAATGCTTTTTGTTTATCAAAAAACGGTAAAAACTTAGTTATTAAGAAAAAATGCCGCTTATTTTATACAATTAGTTTGTTGTTTGTTTTCATTATTCTTAAACTAAAAGCGTTATTGAAAAAATAAAAACACATAATATCCCTTTGGGATGCGTTTTTGTACATTCTGTTAAAGTTTGAAAAAATTGGAAACAATTATCTGCTGTTCAACTTTACCTAGATAATTTGAAATTATTTATTACTCAATTTCGGAAATATTAAAAAAAATAATAAAAAGGAGCATTTTCTCTTGATAAGCAAATAATCTTTTAGAATTAAAAAGGACTTACCTGAGTACTTTACGATAATTCCAATTCGTAATTTTTTTGTGAAAGCCATCTTTAAACAACTATTAAATTTAAATGGTATCACTAGTAATTATTTGTTTGTAAATTAAACTAGTTCTGATGATTTTAATACAAATCCGGAATGTAATTTTTAAAGAACACTTGCGTGTAAAAATTAGGTCATTTATTTGGGGTGGTATAGGTCAAGCATCCATTTATTAGTAAATAAACAGAGTACAATTCGACATATTGTTTTAATTTGTTATTCCAGCAAATAGATTCGTAGTTTTCTTGACTGTTTGTAACGAATTAATTGTGACAAATTCCAGCAGTTCATAAAATGTTTCCATGTGCAAAATTTTTCAAAAAGGGCTTAATAGAATTTAATAACCTGAAAAATATCTCTTATAATACGTAGAGTGTGCTATTTTAGTTTTAGCAACTATTTCAAAGCAACCCCGTATTAATAATTGGAAATTTGAAGCAAAAAATTAAAATTTTATTCGTTAAACTCGCTTTCTCTAAATATTGTACATATATTCGAAAGCTTCATGTCAAACTTCATAAATGGAAAAATTTTGAATTATCTTTAATTTGAATTCAAATGCAGTAAATTCCTCGATTTGAAGGCTTTTAACACACTATCGCTATAAATGTTGGTACGTTTAACACTAATTTTTATGTTGCTTGAATATTGGCACTTCATTTTTATTTGGCTGGTTATAAAATAGATACGATAAGTGTGCTTATAAAACAAATTAAATACAATTTTCACATCGTAAAATTATCGTAATGCACTCTTAGACTGCTGATAATTTTAATGATATCTAAATTTATAATGTCGATTATAAAGTTTGCTTCAAAATTTTGTCATTAAGGATGTTCGAGATATGTTGAATATTTTAATTTTATTGGTTTATAACAAACAAGAACATTTCTTATAAAAATTTAATAAACATCAATCACTTTTTGTTACCCTGCAGTAAAAATAATATGGGTGAACTAAAAAGATAGTGAAAAGGTTCGTTTCATTTCATTTACTCAGCAAGGTTCAACTGAAACTATTTAAGAATTCTCAATCACTAAAACTGTTTATAAATTGGATATAAACTGTAGACATAATATATCGCAAATATTATTTGAATGCAATAAAAGCGCGTTAAAAAAGAATGACTGCTTCGGTAGCTCGACGGGTTGGGAGCCAGTGAACGCTAGGATTTTTCAGAATGTTACGTGATAGGTAAGTTGTTCCTTTCTTTTTTTTGTCAAATATTCTATTAAGAATCATCTTAACAATCAATAACAATTAAGTGACATAAATATTCAAGATAGCATTTTTAGACCGCGCAATATGTTACGAATCGGAATATTAGAAATACGAAGTCTAGGGTTTTAAAATAAGGCGCATTACATTAACACCAGATACAGCTTGATATTTAAAATAACAACGAGTTATTACTTAATATACATTTGAATTTTTGAAAAAGAAAGTGTTTTGTAAAATTTTACACAAAATTTATAAACAATATTAGTGGTAATGATATTTGAAATCGTCGTCTTTTTAAACCTAAATCGCATTTTGATAAATGTCCTAATATTATTAATATTTACAATAAATTGTGTATAATTTAAATTTTGTAGAAGTAGTTCAAAATCAAAATGGTAATTTGTATGCAAAAATACATATACATATATTTTAAACAAATTAATGTGGATTAAACAAGCTTAAATTTTATACCCACCTACTAAAATTAAAATTTAACTCAATTTTAGATACTTAACAATTTTTTTAACAATTACTTCACAAATAATTTATAATTAATAAAAGTTTTATAGAACACAACAAATTAGGTGACTTATAAGAATAAGTTTTGATATATTTTATTGAAACAGCTGTCTGCCAAGAACTCGATAGAGTAATAAATGTAGATAATTTGATATTTTGTAAACGAAAGCCGTATTTATATTTTTAATCTCATTTCATAGTAAAGCCTAGCCAAGTTTGTAATCGTGACAAATTTTTACATAAAAATTTACAAAATTCTTTTTATAGATTTGTGTTAATTAAGAGTCCGTGTACATGTGTGTTAAGTAATGCTTCTTATAGTCGAGAAACTGTTTTAATCCAATGTAATATTTAAGACAAAATAATTAGCAGTAAAAGAAGGCCAACGTAGGTGAGAGATCGCTTGCAATATCATGTTAAATAACAGGCGGTGGATTGTGCTAATTCGCATAAAAGCAATCTAAAAGGACAAACATATGTCGCTATATGCAAACTACGCATTCCACAGTTCGTCCAAATTGCGCAAACTAAAATAAACGTAATTTAGGCAATTAGAATAAGATAACATCTCAAACGTAAGGAATAACATAAGATAAAAGTAAAACCTAAGTATGTTTAGCTTTAGAATAGTGGACTGTAATTTATTTTTTGAATTATAAAATATTTTATTTGTTATCAGTTAAAGTAATAAACCTTATGGACTCACCTTAAATTACCTGGTAGCGGAAGCGCTGATGGAAGTTGTATTTGAATTTATCTTGCGGTACTGCTAAGTTTGGAAGATGGAAATTAAGGAGGATATGATAGTGTAAGAAAGACTTGATGCAGTTTCACAATTATTTTAACTACCTATCATTGCTGAATTATTTAGTATGAAGATTAATGTGTTTGATCCCAGAATAGAATTGAACAATTGGTTACTCAAGCCGCGAACAAGTTATCGAACGTTGACATTGAGCGGGATCTGGAGAAGTAATGGTGGTTGAATTAAATTGTATATGCGCATTAGCATTCGCGCTTTTGGTTATACTTATGATGTAGAAATATAGCTAAATATACGTTTTTAAATATATACATGGTGAACTAAAATAGGAATTAAATTAATTTTTATGAATAAATTAAAAGGCATGCTTATTCAGCCGGCACAACATCATTAGCTAAAGACAAGGCATGTAAATTTGTAACTAATGGTAATACAAAGTAATTCAGGTCAATAACATAAAACGTGCAAACTCAAACATTTTATAAAGTTTAAAGACCGCATAAAACGTGATAATACGACACAATTATAAAGTGTATATTTTCGGTAATTTAAGGACAAAATAGAGAATCTCGAATTTAGTACGTTGCTTCGGTTCGCAAGTCCCCCCCTAAGCACCAAGCCTTTATAAATTCCATGACACTTGAGACAGATCACAGAGTTCCAAGTATAAACATCCACACGGACGCTAAGACTGGCGTCGGCCCTGTAATCTGACTCCGCTTTAATTACGTCCACCGACAATTCATAATTTTAATTATTACGATAGCGTCGTTTTGTTTAATGAAGGTAGCAGGAAATTAGTAGTAATTTTTTTATTTAGTACTAATCTCGGAGCAGTTAAATACGTGTCTATCTGAATGTAGATAATAATCTTCTACCTTCGAGGATCTACTAGTACATATATCTGAAACTCTGATCAAGTTTATTAACAAATTTATTTAATAAAAACAATTACGCAGCTACATATGTAGAAGAATATTTAAATGTATTAATTCGAAGAATGAAATATAAAACACATAAACAAATACAATTATTTGGCAAGGGAATTCTTTACTTTGAGGCTCGACTTTGAAAAGTTAAAACAAACGGTTATTCAAGTTTAATCCAATTAACAATATATAGATTTATCTCAAAAGATGTGTTATTTCGCGTTTTCGACCGGTGAAGTTCGTTTATTGATTGTTAAAGTTTTATATTTGCACGTGAGATAAGGGCACTTAATACGTATATAATGAGATACTTACTTTTATTTGGGAATGTTTGATTAATTGCAAAGCTTTGTGTACAGCTGATTTGCAACCGTGTATCTTGTACGTTATGATGAAAGGCCTTGATATCGGTTGAGCGATACTCGTTGTTGGCTATCTTGTAGCTCTTATGCTACACTCCCACATATATTAACTTAAACCTTGAGGTCAAGAAGCGCTACTTAGGGAACGTTGGCCCAGGATGTTGAAAGATGTTAGTTCTTCTCTTTTATAGTCTGCAAAGGATGGAATGGTAATCTTCTGATATACTTTCACTACCTAATATTATTTAAAAGTTTTTAAACTTTTTGTGTCTCACGTAGACTTACCTTGAACTACCTAGGCCATGTTTTAACTGATGTATTCCGGCGGAAGATTTCATATTTCAAAATATTTACTTTCGTCGGAAATTTGTGAATAGATATTTATCTGAATATTAAGTCTTACTTCTAAAGCTGCTTATTGAAATAGGATAATAAAAGAGAATTTTACTTTTTAAATTCAATTTAGCTTCCTATGTGAATTGCATAAAATTTAGTATTAATTAAATCTGGTGGAAGTGAATATAAATTAGATGAGACTAAATGAAAAAATCTGGTGTGAGACAACACACGAGTTTCTCTTACATATATGTGCAAATGGTGTCCGCAAATGATTAAATTATTATGTACGTTTATTTTGGAAACGATAATTGTAACGATTACTCATTCAAGTTACTGGACATGCGAAAGCCTGCTTAACTCCGGAAATTTTCTATGATAACTTGGTTCAACGCATTTTTTCAGAGAAACCGTTAAGTTCATATAAAAGGACATGAAAGACGTAATAACCGTAGCAAGTTTTAAAAAAATGTTAGACTTGATTTCGAAAAAATTGCAAAAAAACCTAAAAACCGCTAGAATAAAATGACACTTCCGGTCATTCAATTTTAACTAAATTCCTTCTGCCTTACGTACGGAAGATAAAAAACTTGAATATAAAATTTCATTTTTATATAATGTTTAGTTTTTGAGATATGTTGTTCAAAATTAATAATTTAAGTACTTCCGGTTTTTCGAAAATTTATTAGAGAAACTGCTCAGTTCATATAAAACAGAATTTAGTAGCTAAAAAATATACTAAGTTTTAAAAACATTGTTACAACCGATTTCATGAAAATCGCGAAAAATAAATATTCGGAAAATATTTAAAAATGACAGAAACAAAAATGGAACTTCCGGTTGTTCGATTTTAACTAATTTCTTGATTTAGCATACAAAGGTAGTTTTGACCCCAAATATAAATTTTCATTTAGCTAGGACTTTTAGTTTTATAGTTATTTTATTTAAAGTTAACGGTGAAGGTACTTCCGGTTACTCGATTTACGGAAAAGCTTCCGAGAAATATCTTAAACTATATGAAATATCATTAAATGGCTAAGAAATTCTGTAAGTTTTGAAAAATCGTTAGAACTGATTTCGAGAAAATCGCGAAAACGAAAAATTCGGAAACTACCTAAAAATAAGAGAAATAAAATTGTACTTCCGATTATTTGATTTTAACCAAATTCTTGATTTAACATGGGAAGGTAGTTTGATCTCAAATATAAATTTTCATATATCTACGACTTTTAATTTCATAATTATTTTATTCACAGGTAATGCTACTTCTGGTTACTCATTTTACGGAAAATTTTCTGAGAAATCGTCTTAATTATATCAAAGGACATTAGATTTCTAAGAAATATAATAAATTTTAAAAAAATCGTTAAAGCCGATTTCGAGAAAATCGCGAAAAACCAAAAAATGACAAGAGTAAAGTGGCACTTCCGGTTTTCCAATTTTAATGAAATTGTTGCGGTCACGTGTCCAGGTGGGTACAAATTTAAATATAAAATTTTATTTATATATGACTTTTGTTTTTGAGATATTTTGTTCACAGGCGCGCGCGCGCCCGCACGCACACACACACACACACACACACACACTCACAGACCAATTTTCAAAAACATGATTTTCGTACTCAGGGCACCCGAAAACATGTATTTCCGCTAAAATTTTGACATCGAAGATTTTGGACGAAAACTACCTTCTCTATACTATATTTCATATAGGTAAGAGAAAATAAACATCGTTAGAGTCGATTTCGAGAAAATCATAAAAAACCAAAAAATGACAAGAGCAAACTGACACTTCCGGTTATCCGGTTTTAATTAAATCATTGCGGTTAGATGTCCGCATGGCTACAAACTTAAATATAAATTTTTGTTTATATACGACTTAGTTTTCGAGAATTCTATTCACAGGCACGCACATACAGACGAATTTCTAAAAACATGATTTTCGGACTCAGGGGACCCGAAAACGTTTCCACTAAAATTGGGACATTGACAATATAGGTAATTTCATTTAACGTAAGAGAAAGTTAAAATTAATGTCATTAGCAATTAGATTCTTTAATTTCATAGAGAACGATGGCGACAAACATTCAGGGCGCCTTCATACACAACGTTAGTTCGCAAAGTGCCTAAAATCTATTCAAAAATTAAGGTACATATTGCTATGTCTTTATTGAAATTTAATTTTTAAATTTTTATAATTGCAGCCCCGCGTTTGGGCGTGCCATATAAATTTGCTATAACTTTTTTAAGAATTTTAATTTTATTTATTATTAATTTAATATTTTGAATTTTTGAATATTTTTACTTTTCCCGCGTTTATCGTTGAAATAATTGTTTGCGTTTTATTTGATTAGCAAATCTTAATTTTATTTGTGACAGATCCGACACGTATTCTTAATTTTTCTGTACGTACTTTCGTACTTTGTTTTGTTTTTCCGGCTTGTTTTTGAGACTCTTTAAATTATGAAATACTCAGGGTTATCCCCTCT
>JAHWXV010277985.1:0-10855 GCA_024586415.1 Phrixothrix hirtus | reverse complement strand
TGTAAGTGCTGTCTTAACCATTTCTAGCTTTTTGGGCTAAGGTAGCTATTTTCCAATTAAAGCTAGTGGCGCCCTTTTTCACAATTCATCCGTATTTAGATTAAAAAGATCACTCTTCCCGAGCATCTGCCACGCATATCATAATATTCGTGAAGAACCCATCCCTCGCGCAAGTTAGTCGGCGCAACACCGCTTGGGAAGTCCCTAAAAATCCGTATAACCATCTGAAGGGCTCTAAAACCATTTTAACCTGTGGCAAACAGTATGGGATTCCCTGCTATCAGCAAATGTTTGCTGGTAAATACGTTTTTTACCTACAGCTGTAATGATTTTCCTTGGTTTCACAATGTAAGAAAGGCCAGTTTCATCACAATGCCATAAACGATCCGGTTTATTTTGTATAAAAGTCCTCTATTGTGAGATTAGCCATGGAAGCTCTATAAACTGTCAAATTTTCAGGCATTCTCAGAGTAAGATTGTGTCATTTCTTAAAGTGTGTCCATCACCACTTACTTGCATGTTTGTTTTCCAGATTAAAGAAGTGTCTGTGACCAATGGCTTCAGCAAGTTCATATGCTACCTTTCGAATCATTATAACTGTTATGCCAAACCCTAATTCTTGCATTGCTATTATGTAATTGTATAATCTTACTTCTAAGTCAGCATCAAGTGCAAAAGTTCTTTCCAGCTTCAGTAAGTGGTCATTTTTGTGTTTTGTGGTTTTTTGCAATTCATATTTTAGAGTATGCCATGAAACACCTTGCTATTTCGCAGCACTATAAATGGATTCGTTTTTTCTTCTACCATTTTAGGTGCTTCAAGTAGCTGACTATGCATATATTGTCGATACCTTCCTTTATCATTTTAAGCTGTAATACAAACAAATTACGATTTACATTTTGTTGTAATATTTATACATATAACTTAAAACAAATAGATAAATATAAAATAAACAAAGTTATTAAGAAAAATCAAAATTAACTTAAAAAGGCAGTCCTAAATAAATTGCAAAATTATTTCAGTGTAGTTAATACGTGACAGCTAGGTAAATTTGTGATACCCTAAAATAAAAATTTACATTGAAATGATATAGTAGCAATTGTGGGCCATAATTTTTGTCACATAAACTTCATTCAATAATGCACACTGAGCAAATTATATTGCAAAATAGTTTAGATTATGTGAGCGTAACTTTTGTTTAAGAAAATAGCTAACAAGTTACACAAATCACTTAAAGAATCTTTGACAAATGGCATTAAACTTAAAGCCAAAAATTGTATGATTCAATACAGTATTAAAACAGCAATACTACTAGCATAAAAATCTTAACCTACCTATAATATTTATTTCTTGAACAAGGGAATACTAAGGACACCATTCATTCCACTTAAAATACAATGCAATACTGATATACCATCGAATACTTTTAGTGTAAGTAATACCAGAAGAATCCCAAATGTAATAATAAGCAATCTTCAATGGTTTTGAAGTGATTTTACAATGGGTGTGTTCGTTACGATTTTCATAAATATTATCACGAACTTACTTATATCACAAAATTACCTTACTTTACCCTACATGTATTGTAATGTAGATATGTTATGGAATTATATTCACAACAAGCATTATTCATGACATCAAACCAAAAATTTATTTGCATTTTTTGAAGTTATTTTTCAAATATATCGTAAAATATTGAAAAAATATATCATTTCTAACATTTAGGTAAAATTTAAAATTTGTGCAAGTAGCAAATTTCCAAAACAAATTCAAAAACCCTTTGAACTTTATTTTTACATCCTTCACAACATATATGTTTTCTAAAACAAATTGCTTGGTTTAAGAGGGTAGGTCTCATTTTTAAGATAAGATAGGCATCGAAAAAATTCTTTATACATTTGGCATGATAAAGAATATTTTAGCATTTGTTTTATTTGGTTTAGATCACTACTTCTATACAAACCTGAAAATACTAACTTTAAACAATTTTAAGTGCTGATAAAAAGACATCTCTTAGATTTTATTGTCCACAATATATCCAAAATTCATCCAAATTAAAAGTATACACCTTGCAAGGTTTGCTTGTAAGGCCCAACTTGTTTTATCAGTCTGCTAGGAACTGAGCTTTTGATGATTGTTGACAAAACAATATTTATTTTTTATCAGTATGTAAAGTTTTAAGATTTATTGTTTGTAAATAATACTAAGTAAGCCAAAAAGGTTGTTGTCAGTTTGTATTTGACACAATGCAAACTTGGTTATTTTTATTACTTAAAGTTGAAGTGTATAAATGATATTTTGATTAAGATTTAGTTTGCCTTTGTTCGACATGTTTTTATATTATTCTATGTATTTTACTGTAAGTTTATAATAAATGTTACTTTAGTTGCAGATCAATTTTTACAAAACTAGTAATTATTTTTGGAAAGTAAGCATTGCAACAAATTTTATTAAATAGTAACATTTAAGAAGGCAGAGATAACTTCTAACAACGGTGCAAATTTAAAAAATTCATCCATTGGGGAAAAGACACTAAAATGTGTCTTCTCTCACATAAAAATGACCTACCTGAGTAGGTACTCAGTGAGCTTTGTCGATTCAAAAACTGTCAGAAGATTTGAAATTATCAGTATAGAATACCTCCGACAGTTTTAAAATTTACAAAACTACCACCTTAAAATCTTGACAGATTTTGAATCGACAAAGCTTACCGAGTACCTACTCATGTAAATCGTTTTTGTGTGAGAGAAGACACATTTTAGTGTCTTTTCCCCAATGAATTAATTCTTAAAATTCGCGCCTTTATTAGAAGTTTTATGTACCTTCTTGAATGTTTATACTGTACTGACTTCTAATTTTAACTGACTAGATGTCGCTATACGAATATAGTATATTAAATAGTTTATTTAGAAGTTTCAATTTTCAGTTTTATGTTAATCAAACACTAATTACCACATGAAATGCCACTGGGCTCTCCATATCTCTTTGAAAACATTATGATTGGCATCAAATTCAAACAGATGATAACCTTCCTGACTCACCCAGTATATTAGGTACACGAAGTTAACTTCTCAGTTAAAAACTAAATAGGTACTATAAATACTAGACCATATGAGCAAAGCTGCAAGCAAATGCTAGTATTTATAAACAGTTTTAATAAGACGATATCTTAATTTGTCATTCTTTTTTCTGTTGAATAAGAATCAAAAACCTACACATACAACTAGAACAAAATAATTTGAAAATGTTGCTGAAAAATAGGCTAGCCAGTTATTGGCTCACTCCTAATATAAGACAACCACTGATTTATGGTTGAACCCTCAATAATATTTTTATTTTTTATGGCGCCAGTAAAAATATATTGTGGTCTTGAGCATTTTGTCAGGTTCAATGCGAGCATAGAACGTTTCATGGTCTATCATATATTTATTAATAAAGCATTCTCAGGTATTGTGCACTAATATATGGATATTATTACGAAAATATTCTGGATTCATTTTCAATCCCCATTATGCAATTCACAGATGTTATGTATGATTTGGATACTACTGCTTGACTAATAGCATCACTGAATGGTTGGTCAATATAATTAAATTATTCTTGTTGAAGATATTTGATGTTTGTGATAATAATTTTTCTTTATTTTGGAATTTTCTGTTGACTTAATTTAATGCATGGTATATTTCTCTACTCAAAGGAATGATGAAACTCCATTTCATTGCAATGTATTTATCTGCAACAAAAAGAAATAAATTAAATTTTTTATTTATATATCTACATTTGTTACAATCATTCATAGCTAAATAAAATGAAAATTATAATTTGAGAAAACACCAACAATTGAAGCAGATTATTTCAAAACCTAATTAACATATTTTTTTTTAATAACACTGATGTACAACTCAAATGATATTAATATTATTTTATTGCCAAATGAAATATAAACAAGTTTAAATAGTTTAAAAATAACTAAAAGGTTTAATATCAGTACCGATCAAAGATTTCTCATAAACTAAGAGCCCTGGGAAATGATGATGGAAGTGAAAGACAAAGGCAGTTGGTGATTTTGAAAAGCAGAATAGTGGAAATTCTGCGAAAACTGCATGATGGTCCATCAGGAGAGCATATGAGAGTAAAGAAACCTCTGGAAAAGGACTGTGGAAGATTTTATTGGATGAACTGCAAGGATAGCATAAAGGAGTGATGCCAAAAATGTGAAATATGGTGTGTCCAGAAATGGTCCATGGGGGAAACAAAAAGCGCCGATACAGCAATATAATGTGGGTATCCCATTTTAAAGAGTAGCCATCAATATAGCTGGTCCATTTCCAAAAACCGAAGCAAGAAACAATTACATCCTGGTTGCAATGGAGTATTTTAGTAAATGGACCAAAGCATACCAAATCAAAGGGCAGTTACAATGGCTAAGACCTTGGTAAAAGAACTGTTTAGCCATTTGGGAATTCTGTTGAAATTACATTCAAACCAAGAAAAATTTGAGTCAGCCTTATTTCAAAGTCTTTGCCAACTGTTGAGAATACGCAAGACCAAAATAATTGCTCTTCGTCCACAATTAAATGGAATGGTGGAACAATAGCAAAATATTGGTCAAAAATTGCCTCAGACCATCAAAATGATTGGAACCAGTACTTAGATCTATTCTTGATGGCATATCGATCAGTGGTAAACGAAATAACAGGAGACCCCAGCTAAAGTCTTGTTTGGATGCGCAAATAAATTACCATGTGATTTGAAGTTGGATAACTAGCCTAAAGAGGAGATTGCTGGAAATGTATATACCAGAGATCTTTGAAAGAAACTAAACTTGATTAATAAAAGAGTTCACAACTACATCCAGATTGCCAGTGATGGACTGAAGTTCCATTATGATGTAAGTTCCAAAACAAGAGGATTTCAACCCAACAACTGTACCAGCATTAACAACGACGAGGCCTATCCTCCAAATTGCAAAGGTCTTGGGAAAGTCCATATAAAGTGATAAAAACGATCAATGATGTAATATACTGAATAATGAAATTTCCTACAGAAAAACACAAAGTTATTCACATGAATCAGTTAGCCCCATACACTGGGAGGAATGCAGAAGTGAAACAGCAAGGATGTGAAGAAAGGGTGAACCATATTGAATTAGAAAAATTAGGCATCAAGAACAGTGAACAGTCATTTACCGAATTTATGTCAACTTATTTCGGAACTCACAAAGCTCTATTTGGGGTTACCACTGAGGAATTCAGAAATCTGTTTGATGTACCAAAGGTGCACCCATGGCCTATTATATCGCTAAAAACGTCCAATTGTGCAATGGCATCACAGTTGAATTTAAACAGAGGTATGGTGGCAGAGAAGAAATGCAGCAGCAAAGGCTAGAAATTGGAAAGGTTTGTCACCTATTGTGCAGTCATCGCCAAGGAATGCGAAGCATTTACTACCTTGTGACGAAAGCATTATCCCATCAAATACCATGCTATAAAGACTTGCGGAAGGCATTATGGATCTAAGCAAACAAATTTGTACTGGGATCTAGGATCAGCTTAACTGGCGCGTGATATGTAACATGTTGGAAGTAGTGTTTCGAGGCACCTATATCAAGATTCTGGTGTGTAGTTGGAATCCAAAACGACCTCCATCACCAAGGAAATTTGTAGACTGACACCTTTTCAAGAAATGGGGCTGCAAGTATGGATCACTGTGCAGATTCCGATATTCACAAACAAAGGTAGAATCATCACAAATGCAAAGCCCAAGGGTCACTGTTACAGAACGTAACAAATCTTAAGGAGGGGGAGGGGTACTGTACCAAAATTTGAAATAATAAAAACTCATAGAACATTCTGGAACAATCTCGATGGTTCCTTTTAATTAAGATAGATGATATAATCACAATTGACTCATTAATGTAACCAGGATCTGTCTAAATTCAAGGTTAGCAATGAGTCATGGAATAGCAATTTATTACATCATTATTACGACTCATTTTATTCTGTACTAATCTAGAGTTTTGTTTAATCTTCTGGGCTTTTTCCTTTTTATATAAAAAGCAGATTAAATTCTCCTAGTTTTAGTTTTTATTAGAATCTTGTCTTGTTAAATAGCGTTGTATATAAATAGAAATTAAGCGTTTATTGTTAGTGTACCTTGAAAGAAATATTTAAATAAATGAGTGGAAATAAATAATCCTTATATTAGTGAATATAAATAAGGATTTTTAAATAATTAACTAGTTTTGTTACAATCTGCTTCACTATACAAAGTGTTATATTTTTAAGCTACATATATATTAAAGTTGTAGTTTTTAAACGGAACACCCTATATTTTATTGAATAAGGCACTAGAAACTTTTGAACATGTGTTATTTAGTTATTTACTATTTTATCTCAAAAAAAATCTACAATTCCAACATTTTAAAAAATTTTAATTTTTTTTAATCGTTGTGCAGTAAATGCATTTATACATAATGTTCTAAACGCAAAATAGACATTTTGTCAAAAATTGTAAATAAAAAAACCCTGTATATTTATATCTCTGAATTTGCATTTTCATAAAATGTACTAAATATATATATATATAGTTGTTGAAATGATAATTGGCAACTCTACGTATTAGAAGAGATACATTTTTGAGACTATTAAATCCCATTAAGCCCTTTTTTAAAAATTTTACAAATGGAAACATTTTAGGAACTGCTTACGTTGATCACTTAATTAGTCTGTAAGACATTCAACAAAACTACGAATGCTGACATAGCAAATTAAAATAACATATCGAATTTCACTCTGTTTATTTACTAATAAATGGGTGCTTAACCTGAAGGTCATTTAATTTTAATTTATTAGCGCGGCACGTAACTTAGATATTGAATTTCAACAAGCAATTTCTGCTTAACACTTGACCTTAGAATACTTATGTCCCATTTTATCTTTTGATAAGAGCTGGTAGATTAAACGATACGGAATTTTCTTATTTAAATGAAAATTAAAGATAAATTCCATTATGATTTAATGTTATTTTGTATTGGCGTGAAAAACATGTTAACGTGCTGTATGTAACCTATTACTATGTGCATAAGTATAGAGTTTTTTGAATTTATAAACAATAAGAATTCTTTAAAAATAGCAATAATTTAGAAGATATTAATAATTTTTTGCTACCGCCACTATTTGCTTGTTGTAAAAGCGTATGTACACAAACAACACAAACTGTTCAATAGTTTAAAAAAGTGTACAACTACTAAGAAAATCTAAAAGTTTTTATTACCGGTCAAGATATCATGCAGTTTTATTTTGTTAATACCGCTTTTAGGACGGGTGCTGCATATGTTTAGGGAAACGAGTACTTCCGTCGTTGTTAGAGAATCATAGATGGCACTATCGTAAAATTTAACACTTTTTAGGTTATGTCGCATTGACAGTTGAATAAAACATCGTTTGGTAACGTTTGTATTTAAGAGTAAAATAAACAACTATCGGCAAAAATGGAATTAAATCGTGAACATTTTCGTGCAATGATTTTTTATGATTTTAAAAGTAATTTAACTCAATAACAATGTATGGATCGTCTTGTTTCAGCTTTTGGTAACGATGCACCATCCAAAACAACAATTTATCGCTAGTTTTCAGAATTCAAGTTTAGTCGCAGTAGTCTCAGTAACGAATTTCGTGAAGGAAAAACATTGATGCTATACGGTGAGATGATCGACTCTTGGGATTGACATGAACTAAATATCAACGATTTTGCATGACCATTGAGGTGTTAAAAAATTATGTGGCCGATGGATTCCACACAATTTGACGAAGGCTCAAAGTGGCTCAGTGGCTCGAGTTCAATGGAGCAAAGAAATGCTAAAAAAATTTAACCGTGGTGCTTCAAATTTGGTTTATAACATCATTACAGGTGACGATACTTGGATTTATTCATATGAGTCAGAAACAAAGCAACAGTCGCGCGTCTGGGTACTTGAAGGTGATTTGAATCTAACAAAAGTTATCCGTTCACAAAGTGTTTCAAAGAAAACGGTCGCAACATTTTTCAGTGTTACTGGTCACGTTGCTACCGTCGCTTTAGAGGATCGTCGCACGATCAATGCTGATTGGTATACAAGCATTTGCTTATTAGAAGTCATCAATGAAATCAGAAAAACTAATGCAAAACGTCGGATCATCTTGCATCCTAACAATGGATCACACAGCATCACAAACTGTCGATTATTTGAAGCGGCAAAAGGTAGAATTAATGACACATTGTCCATACAGTCCCGATTCAAGTCCAAATAATTTCTTTTTATTCCCGGTTGTCAAAAATAAAATGCATGGAACCCGTTTTTAATACCTGAAGATGCCGTGGAAGCATTCAAAACTCATATTTGTGCTATACCATCTTCGGAATGGAAAAAGTGCTTCAACAGCTGGTTCGAACGCATGCAAAAGTGTATTGACTTTAAGGAAGAATATTTTGAAAAACAATAGAACCATTATTACTGTATTTTCATTGTGTTTCCATACCTATTCCTGAAACAATTGCAGCACCCCTTGTAATTCAGAAATAATGAAAAGCAAATTTATTCTATGAAATAAAGACGCATTTTCTCTTGTACGCTGTAATAGTTTTAATAATGAAGATTTTTCCATTTTTGATAAATTTTACTTCTACAAAAACAATCAAATTTAACTGAATAACAGAATCGAGTTTTTTAATCAATTTCAATTACCCAGAATGTTTACCAATATACGGCAATGCCCGACTACATTGAACTGGAATGACCTGTAACATGAGTAAGACTGGAATATGCACGCGATTTCCTTACAAACTGAAATGAAATTTCTGACTATAAATATTGCAAATCAGAGATTCTTAAAAAATTTTACAAGAATTTTCTAAATTCGATTGTGCCTAAATTAAAGCTATTTAATTTTTTTTATGAGTATATGGGACCTAAAGAATACATGGTTAAAATTACTGAAACTATTTCAAAGTCACCCTGTATATGAAATATTTGATTTAATATTAAATCAAATAGTTCATATTCAGAATAATTATGTCAAGTTATAATACATTAGATAATATTACAAAAATTAATGGAGCTCAAATATCTAGAGAATGCACAAATAAATAAGCAGCATAAAATTTAGTGAGAACATTAATCCATATCCAGGTGATCCATTCTTCCACTGATAATATCAAAACTTTGAGCCAATACAGTGAAATGAGTTACATGTACGTTTTGACATTCCACTTTTAATTTAATAGGACTACTTATTTTTGGCATATTTGTTTTATTATTTTCATTTTGGATTAATTATTATTGTCTAATTCCGCCTGTTTAAACCATTATTTAAGGTGTTTAAAAGTAAGTAAAAGTAAGTCTGTAAGTCTGTAACATAATTATAGAGAGCGATTGCAATGCAAAGGTGTACATTTTATGTTAAGCGATGGTTTATTTCTTAGAAGAAAATCAATATATTGTGGAATCCTATTTTTGAAATGGACAACAAAATGAAAATGGCGAATGAATATATTCTGTTGGTTTATGCATGCAATAAGTAGCAAATCGTTTTCCAAATAAACAATTTGATTAAGACAATCTTGGCAAACGTGTGTAGAATTATTTAACAGTTCCATACTAGGGTGTCAATAAACGTAACCATTTTAACTGAACAGGTGATGAAAGGTATACAAACACGTATGAAACGTAGTCCTAAAAAATGTTAAGACAGTTGTCACAGCAAACAGGAGTGTACGTGATTTAATTAATTTTATCAGTCAAAGAACTTATTAAATTTTAGGTTTAAGTTTGGAACATGCCGAAAAGTATAAAAACAAAATTTTCATGATCATCCATGCAAAATCACTGTAATACCACAGAGTATGTTATTTATTCTGTGGTAATACATGAATCACTTCCTCTTGATTATGAAAAACAATACTATATTGCCAATGCTTCAATAACAATTTAAGGAATGACGAAATATTAGACAACATTTATTATTAATGACGCATTGTTTTATCTTACGAGTTACATGAACTCGCAAAATTATAGACTATGGGGTATCGAAGCTGCTCGTGAATTGTTTCGTGCTCTGCTACATCCTAAAAAATTTGTGTTTATATTGCTATGTCAAGAATGTGTCTAATCGGTCTAGGTAATATTTTTTGAAGAAACTTACGGTTAATCGTACAGAATATTTTTCATGTAATAAGTCAACCTTACAATTATTATATTCAGAGAGGATATTGCCAACTTGATAATACAATGGCTCACACTGCAGCACTTTATGGCCTCCACTATCACCTAACTTGACACCTTTAGATTACTTTTGATTTGGACACTTAAAAACTACCGTGTTCCAAACACCTTTACATATAGTAGATGATTTGAAGAATTCCCTTTCAGCTGCACTTCAGAATATTACACAGCACCAGCTACATGTTTTTGATAACATGAAAAGATGGATTGATGTTTGCGTAAATAATAACAATGGCCATGTAGAGTATATTATAATTTAATTTATATAAAATATTGCTTTTAGTACTTTTTTAAAATTTAGAAATTCGTAAAATTTTATTATTAAAATGAATTTTAATTGACCAATATTGAAACTGTAAATTAAATAATAAATGATTTCAATTTTAATTAATTTATTAACACTTTATTACTCGCGCGGGGTACCCTAATATAGTTGGATTTTTTTATCCTTGCCGCTATGTCATGGATGTACAGTTAAAGCTTCGACATACTTAATAAACTTAACGTTAAATTTATATACATATTGCTATGGCCAATTTGACCAGTTAATTAAATACCCGCCAAAATTTCAAAATTACTAAAAAAATCAAGTAA
>JAHWXV010277958.1:0-11687 GCA_024586415.1 Phrixothrix hirtus | reverse complement strand
TATATATATATATATATATATATATATATATATATATATATGCATAATATATTTTAAGATATATATATCATTTGGTCATTCACATTGAATTTATGTCTAATTTTTTTTAAAGGTAAAAACAAACTTTAGTTATTATTCTAAACTATTTGATATGGATACTGTTCGCGTCTGAAAAATTTTATTTTGAATATTTGTATTTATTTTAATTTCTAAGAAAAATTTATTTTGGCTAAACTTGTCCGCAATTTATTAGTAGTATTAAGATTAGGTTTCTGTAGCATTTGATTTTTAAGTCAGTTTTAAGTCATTATTCGGGTACTATATTCCAAGCTAAAAGTTTACATCGAATGTTTTTTTCTAAATAGTCAAATAAAGATCGTATGTTGCGCTTGAATCTATTGTGACCGTAAATGTATAACGTTAAAATTAATTTGGTTTGTTAATAATTACTAGCTCGTATCTTTAGTTAGTAGTAATTATTAAAAATCAATTTGATCAATATAGATCATTGACTCAGCATATCTAGAGGTGAGGACCTAACTTATTTCAAGCTTTGGACCACAGCATTCTCCATTTATTTATTTTCTATATGCATATTTCAAATTGATCCCAAATTCTTATAGTTGACCAATAAATCGAACATATATATTTTAATCCTCATTGCACCCATACAGTGTAATAATTTTAAAGATAGTATTTTCTTTATGATGTTTAAATTCCATATAATACTGATTCAGAGTCTATATATTTATTAATGAGTTAGCGGGATCGCGGTAATTTTTCTAAAGGTGAGTACTGTTTAGTTATTGCAATTTACTGTCAGTAGTTTCTTGAATTGTGAACCCATTGTTATCCTGGGGAAAATCGGATTTACGTATTACCAGTTTAAAATATTTATTAGTCGCTGATATAATGTGAGAGGAAACATTGGAACTAGTTGAGCATAAAAATTCAAGAAAAACGTCAAAAATTTAATTTTCGGCCTCGTCGATTCCTATATTTTAGAAGGTTCTGTTCACAAGATTCTTACCCCTTCATTAAGGTTGTAAAATTAGAAGATCGATCTACCATCACAAAGTGGATTCATGCAGTAATTTTTTGGAAAACAGCAGAAATTACAGTAAGTAAAAATAATTTTGTTTTCGCTTTTGTTCCTGCAATTGTAAGCAGAGTACGTATTGAAAATCAAGTATATAACGAATGGTATAATCATAAGACCTGGTAATTAACTGAACTTTGTTTATCGTAGCTTGTTGATAATTATTTAGTTCCGTCAAATTGTGTAAACAACAATGCTGGCTACGATACCAATACTTTAACTGTTGTTATGCAAGTGCAATCGCTTAAATAGATTTACAACAATAAATATTGGAACGTCGTTATTTAATTATGCTAAATGACATTTTTCAATTAACATCACTTGTTGAGTGTTTAATTTTATTGAACAATTACTAAATAATTAATGTCTTATTAAAATTTAGAATAATTAGTTTAAGTTAAGTTACGGAGCAGTCGCAAGGAGTGCATATATTGTTAAATTTGCGATCGATTGGAAACAAAAATTGCTTGATCTATACAGATGTAGTATACATGTATATTAAAAATTTCTTTCGTCAACTTTTATCTGAACACACTTTATTCCTGTTGAATATATATCTTTGTTTAACTATTGTGTATATATTTAGCCGTAAACTTGAACTTTAGGCTATCCAGGTGACCTAGCAGTTAGTGCGTCGCAAGTTTACACTGTGTACAATTATCAGAGTTTGCAAGAAGGAAAAATTTTCTTTTTTCTCGGATTGCAAGAAGCGATATTCAGGGTGTTTCCGTCTTATTGCGATGTTCCTTTCTCTACAAACTTAAATTTACAGCGCTAATGCAAATTATGTTGCGTCCCTCTTGATGAGTCATCTCATGATCGATTCGAGTGCTCGTTGATCTTTACCTACTAACTCAGTCACGGTTAACATCCGTTCCAAATTATCTTAAACTTCTTCGTGTCATATTGCTAAAATTTCTCGTGATAATTTACATAACTCTATTGAGAAAACATAAATCTCCTTTGACGGAGACACGTGAATCGATTAATCCAAAGCTACTCATAGGTAATGAAGCTCTTCATCAAAAGTTAGACAAAAATGTCTACCAATTTAACTGATAAGATCTCATTTCATTTTTCATAGTCTTATTTTAACTCAATAACCTGGAACTGAAGTATTAAGTAATGATCATAGCATACAACTGAGCAGACGTTTCGTGAATGCTCAAATATTTTCCCGAAAGATAAGCTTGTTCCAAATGAAAGTGGAAACGTTTCATTTAATTTAATAAATGCTTCAAATATATTTAATCAACCCTGTTTATAATATATTTTTTTAGGTTAGCATCCATAGTCCTATTCAAATTCCTTATGTAAGGCAGAAATACTTTCATGTCGGTTTAAATCAAGACGTCACGGCCGCTGTTAAACCAATTATAATGAAAACTTCAAAGCAACTTCAGGATTATCCGCCCGAAAAGAGAAAATGTTATTTTATGAAGGAGAAAAAATTAAAATATTTTAAGCTTTACGATCAAATAAACTGTGCTCAGGAGTGTTTATCTAATTTCACCCAAAAATATTGCAATTGCGTTGCCTTCTATATGCAAAGTAAGTTTAAAACAAAAGTTACTAGGTGATGAATTTAAATAATACTTCTAGGAGATAATTCTATTCCAATTTGTGGCCTCGCCAAAAAACAGTGTATCGCGGAAGCAATGTGTAAGTTTCTTCTAAATTGGTAAAAATAATTATCTAACATAAATTACTCTTTTGCAGCTATTTTCCAAACAGAACAGGTCCAAATTATTACTCAACTTTTCAAAAGAAACCTGACTGACTTTAATTACCAAGATAAATTTGAAGATTGTGATTGTTTACCCAGTTGTAATGCATTAAATTACGAAGTTGAAGTTTCTCAAGCAGAATGGAGGTGGCAAGAAAGAGCAAAAGTTTTGGCAACCTATCAGCATGAGCTACCTGACAAGTACATTACACTAATTATAATTAAACTAAAATTTAACTTATTTTTGTAGAAATGAATTTTCTCGACTTAAGGTATTCTTTAAAGAGTTTCAGTACATGACATCCGAAAGAGGTGAACTCTATGGAGATATGGATTTTTTAGCTAGCTGTGGAGGACTATTAGGACTCTTTATTGGATTTTCTATTATTTCACTTGTAGAGATTATTTATTTCTTAACTTTGCGATTGATCAGCAATGTATACAAATATGGATGGACATATTGGTCCGGTTCGAGCGAATTAATGGACGCCAAATAAAATAATCTTATTTGCATGAATTAATAAATTAAACGGCTTGTAGTAATCCCACAATAAATCAATAAATCCAATTATGACTTATAAATATCATTATTGAGTATTACTTAATTTTTTTATTTAACCCAAAGTATTCACCAAAAAGTAAAACAGCGTATCAGTAAGCAGTAAAATTTATAAAATCATTGCGTTCTCCATTTTTACATCCATTTATTCAGTTGTGGAAAGTTATGGAAACATCAGAATTTCTATAAAATACGTAAGTTTAAAATGTATGCGAATGGTTATCACGTGCCAAAACGAAACCTAACCTAGCTAGGGCAGTCCAGTCTGGTATGAGTAGAACGATAGATAGCGAGCCAGGTAGAGCAACCGCTTTCAGTGAGAAATAATGGAATACCGAAGGTGTTAATGTAATTGACACAATTCAATAAATTAGTTGACAAGAGATAGTCCTTTTGACTTCGCCTAAACATAAACAAATCATTACTTTCGTTTCGTTAAATTACTGAACACCAGAGTGTAAGAAGTGGACATAAATCGTTACTTTGATAGATAGCAAGCAATTCTTTTATTTACCCTCGCATATAAATTTAAATTATAAGCAGATCTTTAGACAAGTATTAATTTATATAAGCAACTTGAAAGAATTTGAATTTAGAATCTAGGATTATAGTTAATGATGTCAGAATTGGATAAATCTTCCGTATATTACAGGTTTATGAATTTGACTTACGCTGAACCTTAAAACATTAAATCAAAATGGAAGTAGTTTCATTATGATAAGTACATTGATCAAAAATTCTTAAACATAACAAACATAAAAGGGCAGATAAATAAAATAATTATTTTAACAAAAGGGTTAATGTGAGGAAGTGTTGCTAAGCAATAGTGAACGTAAACGTTTCCGTGCAGATTAGGTAAACAGTAACAATAGTAAAGAGCTATGTCTTATTATAATTAAAATTGGCAAACTAAAAGTGCTCAAAATTACTAAACGATATTTAAATTGTCATGACGTGGGTCAAATAAATAATAGGTAATGTGATTATTCGAGAATTTAATCTACGCATGTATATTTATTGTACAAGAGTTTGGTTATAAATACTTAGAAAAGTAAGTTATTGTATATTTCATTACGTAGTTGAATGAAAAGTTCTTGTAATTAGCCAAGTCACGAACCCGAACCTTATTTATCGAAATTAAATAAACAGTAGTTACTTTAGACTAAATAATTGGTACGGTAAGAAATTTTGATAAATAAACGTAAAGGGTGAATTCCTGATTTTAGTGGTTTATGAATCGATCAACCAAGACTTACGTACTTTCTGCAATATTTGAACTCATTTTAAAACATCACATGCGAAACCAACTGTTAAAAACCTACCAGAGCGAAAGGACAGAACGAATATAAAGAAGTTTTTTAGAAATTAATAGAGCTAGACGTGAAGATATACTTCCTATAATAACAGATCACCCCGTATTTAATTTATCCTCCCATATATTGTAACTAAAGGGTGTGTCACGTTTTCCCCAGCTCTTGATTAATCGTCAGATCGACATTTATATTTTCTGTATCAAAATATATCGATGCAGACGATTAATATTGCACTAAGATTGGTAAAACATGATTAATTACTAAATTTGATTAACGAAGTTTAAGTTATAAACTATTATTTGTATTAAAATGTATAACCCATAAATAATCCCTTAAAGTAAAACAAAAATACAATTTTAATTAAATATTTTAGATTCAATAAAGAATTTAATCGAAAATAGATCATAATAACATATGATTGGAAATATAAGTTCATTGTACTTCCATCATAGATCAACAAATCCAAATAAATACAAAAACTGAACAGGTATGGCCATTCAGTGGTAAAGGTACAATTGAACACAACTAGAAAGTAGAAATCTAATGAATTGTAAATTATTGAAGTTAAATGCATATAGCCATCTATTGGGTAATAACATAATTTAATAGTTATAGTAGTTTAGATAGATAGAAAACTATAATATATTTACTAAATTAAAATAGATATTGTAAATTTTCATTACAATTTAATTCTTAGAAATTATAGTTTATCAACAATTATAATAACGAAAGGACTATGAAAGCCAGCAATAAACATAAAACAATCACAGTCTTCATTTATTGAAATTATTTCCTCGCCATAGGTATTCATGAACATAATAACCCAGGACGTTCTCCGCTTTATTACGGTCAGGAAAAGCATAAAGTCTCTGCTAATGCTATATGGACGTTTTTCGATAGTTATAATAGAGAATACGACAATCATAAAACATATCTAGAGATGTACAACGGCCCAGGACGTTTTTCGCTGCATTGTACATTCTCACAGAGGTCTCCGAGAGCATTCTATATACAGCAATGATACGAAGTAGAAAACATCTTAGATGACTTCTACTTGTACTAATACTTCGTAACTTACAAAAGGCATAACAATAAACAATTCCTTGCCATTTATCCTCTTATCTAGATTGTTTCTCCACAAATACACATTAACACACAAATAATGCATGAACACAAATATAACCTGCAACTTTACAGGAACATCTTGTAGCATAGATTTATTATAAAGCATGAAATGCATGGTAAACTTTAGGATTTAGAATCTTAGAATTGTATATAGTATAGAATATAAGAACTGCATTGTGTAAATAATGAACATAATATTTAAAATACATGTATAAAAAGAAGCATGCTTTTATTAAGGGCATAATCTTAATAACGAATACAATATTTCAAATAAAATATGAATCGTATCATTGAATCATAATTATACACAATTAGACTGGTGAAAAACCTTTTAAGGCAGATGATTATAAATTAAATATTGAACCCCTTGAGATGTTTCATGCACTATAAGCTAAAATTACCGAGCTAGTCAAGTTTCCAAATATAAATTTGACTGTCAATACTTTCGATCGGTCCCTCTAATCGGTATAAAGTACCAGAGCAGCGCGACAGGTGCTTTTTTAAAAAAATACTCGTTAACGGTTCAAAAGTCCATGAACAAATGATTATTGAATTTACTTCCTAATACAAAACCATCTTGTTCTTTAAAATGGTGTACCAATTTAATGCAAAGCAAGGTAGGTGCACTGAGTCGCATAGGTACATTCTAGGGAAGAATTAATATTCAACCATGCATATTTAGAATTAATGTAATTCAGTGTTTAGAAATTTAAGAATGCAGATTTAAAATAACGAATGTTAATTTAAATGTTACTGTAATAAATAGAAATTCCAAACTGAGTATAATGTAAGAAGGTTTTCTTGCTAAAGTATTTTAAAATGATATGAATTAAAACGGAAATTGGTGTTTAAAATTAATGCACAAATGAAGAACAAATGAAAAGCAGCCTAGATTAAAATCTATTCTAACGCCAGTGACGTACAAACCTAATTTTTCTAAACATTAAAAGGGATTATAGAGAAGTTTGTGAGATATTTTTATCTAGCCCGCGTATATCTTTTACTGTAAAAATCTTCTCTTATTTTATTCAAATATTAACTAAAATAATACCAAAAATGTTTAAAAGTATTTAATCATTAATTAACTATATTTTTAATAAATAGTATAAAATTATTATTCTCTAGAGCGTTGTTAAATAAAATACACCTCAAGGTGGTCATTAATTAAGATTAAAAGTGTGTCAAGCTTTCAAACGTTGCATGATAAAATGTTATCATTTACATCAATTTAAAAAATAATTAGTAGACTGCAGAAATTACTTGGGAAACTAGTTCTAAAGGTTAATACATAATAAAATCGATCATTAATTTAACTACTCCACCCGTCTCTGTGTGCAGTACATTTGCTGATATGACGTTGTACTGTAAAATTTGATATCCAAAATGAAGAATAGTTTTATAAGATGCTCAAAGTGTACGAAACTAACATCTTACGTTCACCTTTTGCGATATATCATAAAGATAAAATTATGCACAATTACTCGTTACAATGCGCTTGCTTTTCTATGTATGCTTAATTACCACATGTTTAATTGTTATAAGGCACATTAATTGTTTGAACGTACAACTATTCCTACTCCATGTAATGTTTTGTTTAATATAAGTTTTTAATTAATTAATATTTTAAAATTTATAAGCGTAGAAAAGCTTAAGAAATTTGTATGCAATACCACGATGAATCTCAACAAAATAGTAGAGGAGCTTTAAAGTAAAAAATGTTAATTAATGTTAAACAATAATCTCCACCTCTTAAAACATATTGCAAAAGCTGTAATTCCCAAAACTGCCCTGATATTCTTTTTATATCTTCAGATTCATAATCTAAGCGTATTAAATCAAAGATTTTTTATTAAAATTTAACTTCAACATGCAGACCTTCAGCGAAGCCACTCAAGACCCAAACTGAGTTTATCACTTTAGTGGTGTGTGATGTAATTTTGCACGTCACAGGGTAATAATAAAGAGTTTCCTTATCATATATAATGTGAAAAAGATTCGGTAACCGTAATAATTTTAACTTGAAGCTCATCTAAATTGTGGACCCGTGTATCACTTGACGTTAATAGCATCGTTTGAGATATCTCCATATAAAAAGTCATTTAAGCATAATTCAGAAGATCTCGGTGCGACCTAATAATCCACCTGTGACTTCCTAAATAATTTAGAGACATATTATTTAAAAAGTTTTTAACGTTAGCCGTTTCTGGACGGGGCCACATCCTGTTAGTTCCAGACATTTTCAACCTAATCGCAGGACTTGGTTTTATAATAAATTTAAATATCTATTACTATTTAGTGTCTGGTTTAAGAAAATATCTAATGGTAATATTTAATTTTTGTAAACGCTGGGTACAAATGTAAAAATGTTCGCAATTATCCTATTGTAACCAGTAACAAACAACAAAAGCACTGACACAACCATGAAAAGAAATATACTTTCAATAGTAAATAAAATAATCATTGGGGAATATTTCTTGAGTTTTTTGTATTTCGAACGATTTACGAGGATCACTAGATTTCCCCAAATTAGAATTTTCAATTGACTGGTTCGATTTTTATAACACTGCTTTGAAAGAAAGGCACCTCAACTGATGCTTGACGTTGGAAAATACATCGAAAAAGTTGTACGTTGTTTGCTTTAGGCACGAGTCGAAAGTTGCAAGCTTAGCAAATAAATTGATAAATGCGATACCAAATGTTACTAAAATAAAGAATAACTATTAATTAGCAGAGAAAAGGTTTTTGCAAAAAAACCACTAAAGTGTTGTCAAAGGCTTTAAATGAAATCAAGAACTGAACAAATTCAAACAAACGTAAAGTTTCCCAGAAAATAACTATCTTCGTTATCAAACACAATAAAGAGGTTAAAAAATGGCTGAACAAGAAATTTACCAATTAGTGTTGGACATAAACAGGAATTTGCCAATAAATAATGTAGAATTTTCACACTGCGCTGTAAACCACCACATCTCTATGGATTACTGAATAAACACAAAGAACATATTCCTTTGAGACCAATTATTTCTTCTATAGAATCACAACCTTATGAAACACTCAAAATTCCATACAACATCATAATGCAGCTAACACCGATTCTTAAATGGATAAATTAAGCATAATTGAGTTTAATTCCAAAGGTTAGTGAGTTTTATGTTGCCAGTTTATTTATCAATGCTCATGTTAAAAAAACTTTAAATATTATATAATAGAAACTTACAAAATGGTCCGTTCTTAAACCATAGATCGACACTTTCTCCTAATACAATCTCGGAACTTTTAATATATTGCTCTAAAACCACTCATTTTCAATCTGAATACAAGTTTTATGAACAGAATTTTGTCATGCTTAGGAGATCATCTGTATTTCCTAGCTCCAGTAAAATTTTATAGAAAATTCTAAAATAATTTGATTGTTAAAAACTAGTAATATTACAGTGAAGGTATGTTAATGATGTTTTTGTTATATGAAGGGAAATTAAGGCGAACTTAACAATTTCTTTAATTTTATTATTAAAAAAGAAACTATGGAAAAGGAACAAAATGGTGAGTTATATTTTCTTACTGTTTTAATGAAATAAAAGATAATTGTTCTAAAACATTTATTTTTCGTAAGAGAACTAATACCGATAGATATTTAAATTTCAATTCTAATCATAAGTTTTACGTTAAGTAAAGATATTTTTAATTCACACCATATGGTGCTGATGAATCTGAAAAAATTAACGGAATAAGTAAAAAATTTAAAATCTGAATCGATTATAGTTCTAAAAATGTTTTGCGTTCAATTCTAACAATTGCCAAGATCGTCAATGGTAATGAAAATAAAAATTATTGTATTTACAAAATCCCTTGCAAGTGTGATAAATTCAATAATACAAAAAGTGGAAGATCATTGGAAATAAGACTTAATGAACATAAAAGATACAATAAAAACGGCCAATTTGATAAATGAAGAATTGCTGAACATTGGTTTGAAACGTGTCATAATAGTTTTTGGAAAAATGTTAAAATTTATTGTCACATTTGAGAATGGTTAAGTCTAAAAAATTTAAGCAACTATTGTCTTCTAACTTTAGCGCAAATATGATTTTGGGGTGGATGGAATTTAGCCAATCTAATGAATTATGGGCTTCATTAGATGTATCTTCAAAAATCACAAAAATGTCGTCTACATAACACTTCCAAAATTTAATTTTGGAAATTTTAATGTCATTAAAAGCTAATTTGGCTTTAAAATGGTTCATGAATATTTCTGAGAATAGGGGTGATAAGTTACTACCCATTGCCAGACCACATTTTTGACGATAAATGCTGTTGTTAAATGTAAAAAAAATAATTGTTCTAAAGATAATGAAAGTAAATTGAAAATGATTTTAACTTGTGGGTTTGATAATGAAGAATTACAGAGTGTTTCATACTTCTACGACTAATAGTTTTCGAGTATAACCTTTTCAACTAAAAGTTGAGTAATGGGCAGTTTTTTGTAGCGGTGTTCGTTCATTCATTTAGTATCTTGATACCTCTCTGCACTGTTATGTTGTCACTGTTAGAGTGAAGTTGAACCTATTACTACTTGGTTGAAACTTTTAACAACAACAACATTTCAATGATTTTGGGGTACCAGGATATCTCATTCCTTTCCTTCTGGCGGATTTTTCCTTCACTGATTAGATCTAGTGTGCAATAGTATTTATACTATTATGCCCAACTTCGGGACGTAGCCTCTTATGGCCCCTCCATGAATACTGCTAGAATGTCAGGGAGCTTGGCGATGGTCTTTGCAATGCCTTCCACAAAGTTGGAGGTGTCCTTTGTAGCTTCAATTTATATGCTAGCCACCGCGGTCAGCTTATCGGCATTGATGTTAAAACACTGATGTTTTTCATGCATTGATGGTTGATGGTCTCGACAGGCTGTAATCTTTTGTGGTCCTAGCTCTGTGGATTTTAGTCCTGGGAACTTTGAGCACCCTTTGTAATTCGTCGTAATTCGCTGTTAAAACGTAACCATAAAAGAAAACAATATTGCAAATTTAGTTAAGTTAAAATAAAGTCATATTAAAACATTTAAATTCAAATTCCAATAAGACAAGAAATAAAAATTAAAAATAGTACTCTTATAAAACAAAACATCCCACCTGGTAACAAGATCCAGAAAAACATCGGTGGATCTTTCACGAATAAGAGAAAAATAACGCGAACTTCCGTGATTGATATGGAACCGAGGCCGAAGTAAAGAAAAAAGTTAGAGTAAACACGCATGTGGTGAACGGTCCCTAATGAAAAGTGGAAAAGAGTAATTTAAATAAAGAGAATTAATTAAAGGTGCCTAAAGATATAGGCAAACCTATAATAGTGGTTCCCGCGAGGTGATAAATAGAAAAGGAAGAATTATACGACATAGGGCGAAACCGAAAGATTGTCGTGAATCGGTAAAGAGGGAAGACATCCTGGTGAAGGATTGGTTAATAGTGTCGAGGGAAAATCGGCGGAAAATTGGAAAGAAACGAATCAAGAAGCTATGCTGCGTTCATAAGGTTAACTGGCCAGTTTAGTTCATTAACATTTATTTTCCTTAAAACTGAATTATAATTATTTGCGTTTATTTGTTTTGCATTTCTTCTGTGTTGTTTTTAAAAAACTGTAAAATTTTTATTTGGTGTTAAAAGTTCGTATTAAATATAAATAAAAAAAATAGTAACAATTTCGGACGGAAACATCAAAATCACTTTACACAAAACAAGTCATTCAAGGCTACTATTTTTTAAGCCACGCTTTTAAATAAAATTTGCCAACCATTACTTAAATACATAAAATTTAAAATTTCATTGTTGTTTAAATAAATACTGATTTGACATATGATTTA